>WJFB01000445.1:0-63045 GCA_009870185.1 Pygmarrhopalites habei
CCCCCCCCCCCCCTCCTTCCCCCTAGGAGCTCCTTAATGGACAGCCCCTTAGACAAGATGAAAGGTCACTCGTCTCATGTATAAGAGAGTACATTGCATACAAATGTTCATTCAAACTTGGAGAAAAATCCTAACCTTTTTAGCATATAATTCCACATACATGACGTCAGTCTATAGATACCTAGTGCCATTCGAGACGGAGAGTCAAGAATGTCCCAATTCAACCCAGGACAATTAATATGTCTCAACACAAGAGAATGAAATTGATCATCATAAATCCTTATGACACCATTAAATCCGAGTTTTTTTGACTCAGCGCTGAGTCTGCACTGACACATTGCATGCTTTCCCCTGATTAAAATTTACATTCAATCCTCACCAGCTGACAAATATACATGTAAAGAAATGAATTTGTGGTGGTTAAGAAAAAGAAGGAGAAGGAAAAGGGGAGCCTTCAAAATCTGTTGAGTGAACACATTTTACAAAAATTCACACACACACACACACACACACAAAGCTTCTTGAAAACCACGATGGAGTAGCAGATTGAATGTGTTCATCTACACACACACACACAAGGGATTTCTTTTAATATTATTATTATTTCAAGACAAGACAAGACAGGCCGGTGGTTGCATGCATCGTCAAAAGAACTCCTTACTTGCACACACACACACAATAAAAAAGAATTCATTTAGTAAATGGTAGAGTCTGGTAGACAGAAGGAGGTGGAACATGCAATTTCCATGTTTTATTTTCATTTGAGGATAAAAAAGAAAAAGACTAAAAGTTTCTTTACTTACCTAATGTTCTGTACAAAATTGAAAGTTTCATGTCAAAAAAATTGAAAGTCTTTATATTTTATCCAAAATATCAAACACACAGGCAACAATACATATTATGGGTATATTATGTAGGTAGATATGTACAAAGAAATAATTTTATGTTTGAAAATATTGACATTCTCCAAAAGAACAATATATTTAAATGTAGTTGTCATTTCGACTGTACACTACACTGTATAGCATGTAACAACAGAGGCTAATAGTCACAAAATGTAATGCTAGACTAGAGTAGAATAAAGTGTCAATTTAAAAGAAATCAATAAATGTGTGTCATGCATTGACGTCCCATCTTAAAAAGATTATATGTACCCAATCTCCTCCAAAACACACACACAGACCCACACAGACACACAGACTTCGTAGCACTCTCATCAAGTTTAATTTAATAGGTGTGTAGTCCGTACTGTGTACATATCTCCCTCAACTAATACAATAATGGACATATAAAATTGAATTGATTGCCTCGATTGCGTGTCCACAAGTTGTACACAAAATGGAATGCACATGCAATATGCATGGAGGACCCAAATCCACACACACACTGCCTTTTCCAGCCCTCCTCATCTCAATTGTAATCTCCTCTCTCTCCTGCGTGTGTCTAATATCCCACTCAATACATACTACAATACATACTAATACAGTAGTTGTACACAGAACACTGGTTCATACACACACACGAGTGTATTAAAGTCTGATTTCAATCAGGAAAATACAATGACAACGGGAAGGAGCCACCCGCCTCCTCCTTCCTCTCCTAAACCACGAGTATATATGAATTATGAACTACCGTGAAATTGGTTAATCCAGTCGGAAGTCGAAATGTTTATCCTGGTAATAATTACTCACCTTCAATATTATCCAAATTTCCGGTAACATATTATTAATGTCCCAAATATAAAAAAGCTGATGAAGGTAAGCAAGGTATAATAGACTAGACGTGTGTGTGTGTCTCAGTGACTCATATCCGTACTTTTATGAATCAAAGACGAAAATCTTTGAAATATACAGACACACACACACGTAGGATATTATGTCCCTTGTTTGTATAATAGTAGGTATCATCATCAAATTTTTCAAACATTGCATAGGAGTAGTCGTCCGTGTCCTTACAAAGGCCTCACTAAATACACGTCTATTGTACGTGTCCTACCAGGTAGGACTCATTCATTTTCACTACTTTACTTCCTCGTTGAGAGACAAGCTAATGTTGTGAGTTGGAGGGAGAGAGTTAAGTCGTATTGACAGTTTTCCATGCACCTCCACCACAAACTCCAGTCAAAATCTATAAAAGCTAAAATGTTCGTCATCGAAGGAGAATAGACTTATGACTCCCCATTCCAAAATAACAAAGAACATTGCATATTGCATACACACACGTATATGTATATATGTATATCCACAACATGATAATGATAATAATATACACACAACTTTCCTCAAACTCCATTCCACACACACACACACAGGAGCACACACGTAAACTAGATTGTCTTTCGGTCTCCTCCCGTATTGGTAATAAAATGTATAAATGAAATCGACCCGTACAGAAGGATAGGGAGATTACAACACACACACTTTACTTACAACCCCCTGACATCCCTACTTACTACAAACACACACACATATTGTGTAGGTACATGTGAGAGAGTGTGTGTGTGGTGCTTGCGTGTTCCTCACGAACTTTTTACTGGGCTCTCTTCCTCCTCCTCTGACTGTTTCTTTTTCCTTATAGCTTTTTCCTATTCCCTCTTCTCCTCTCCTTTCGTTTGCTTCACACATGTACAATTTCACAATTTCCATTCCGTGTTCCTCTGACCACCGAAAAGCTACGTTGTGTTCTCTTTTTGCTCTCTTCACAGTTCTCCCCCATGTGTGTCTGTCTGTGTACATTGTGCAGGGGTGCAGTGAACAATCTGCACAGTCCTTCTCCTCCTCCTCGTCTTTTCAGCAACAGAGAGAAATGTTCTTTATCCACTTTTTGAGGCTAGACTTTTTCCTACTTTTGTGTTGAGTGCATTTGGTGACATTCACAATTCATAGGTACAAGAAACTGAAGTGCCGGTGTTTGTGTTTCCAAAAATTTGCACACACACGACAAGCTTTGAAACATACAGGTAGTACATTGCAGGAGAGTGAAAGAGTGTGTGTGTGTTTGTGGATATTGGGTCACCCTTTTTGGACTTCTAAAAATATTTCGTGTACTCTCACTCTCCACTTTCCTGTTGGGCTGTTGGGCTGTGAGTTGTAAAAAAAATTTTGAAAGAAGTTTCTACAAAAGTACATCGTCCAGTGACGACGGTTTTTTCCTCCGCTCCTTCATTCCTCCGTCAGAATTGTGTGTGTGTGTAAGTGTGAACTAATAAAAATATAAAGTGAGTGCTAGTGTACGTGTGTGTGTGTGTGTGTGTGTGGCGGCTGAATTATTTATCACAAGCTTTTATCGATCAACTGTACCTTTTTCAAAAAATATAATATATATAATTTCAACGTATAGAATGTACACAAGAAGTATGACTGGGGTGGGGAGAAAATGGAGAGAAATTGCCCAATGTACTACGAGTACAGTTTGACTGTGTGTGTGTGTGTACTGTGAACACATGATGTTGATGAAGTGTGTGATGTGACGTGAAGAGAGAAAGAGAGAGGAAAGTTAGTCTGGATGCAGACATAAAAATTCAAATCATAGTCCAGATCAGAGTAAAAAGGTACGTTAAAATATATTTATATATTTTTATCATGTGTGCACTATTAAAAATAGTTTGACTTGTGTCACCTCACACACACACGCAACATTTTATACGACTTTTTGTTTCATCAAAAAAACATGCCCGAGTTTATCTAACTCATTGTCTGTACACGGAGAGAGAGAGTGTGTGTGTGTTTACGTGTGTGTTTGGTAGATTTGAGGGTTCATTATGATACAATTCATTTCCATCATATTTGCTCTGTTCTCAAAAGTTGAGTGTGCAGAACGTTGAACGATGAGGAGGAGGAGGAGGAGAGAGAGGCTGCTGATCTCCTCTTCTCTCCTTTATTCAATATGGGAAATTGATAAAGAGAACCGGATGGACCTTAAATGTTCCTATCATCGAATCAGATTAGAATACTGAAAGTTCTTATATTACACAATCCAACACACACGACTCTCTTATGTTCAACTATGTACAATGTACACAGTACACACACACACACTCCACACTTCACAATTTGGTTTGCAATTCAAATGTCGGACAATTCAAACAATAAAATGAAAACACGGTGGCCACAAAATTGCCTCACATCTCTATCCACCCCCCATTTACTTACTTGACCCTCTTTACTTTAGTTTACATCCACAAACATGAAAACAATTTAAATGTCAAACTTTGGAATGGAAAAATACTTTATTTTGGACGGTGTGTGTGTGTGTGTGTGTGAGGACAGACGACAGACCTTGAATAATCAATGGATTTTGAAGTGCTTGAACTCAGATTATACAGCTTGGTCTATTCTGTATGGTTTACATATTCCTAAACTTAAATATGGATGGATGTGTGGTTTGATTTGCATTTCGCATTGGTTGGACACACTGTTGAATAGAAAAAACGGAGGTTTTGTAGTTTCTCATAAAATTATTTATGAAACAACCTCCAATGACTCTTCGCTCTGACAAAATGCCTCTCTTACAAATCCAAATATATCATGGATACAGCAACACCGACGATAAATGGTTCATTTAAATAACATCATTTCAGTCAATTTACTTTTCAAGTAGCCATTTGCCGTTCTTTTTACTCTGTTGTAGAGGACTTCTGGAAGAGATTTTGACAAAATGATACACCTGAAACTGTTGACAAATTTGGAAAGATACTCAAACCCTTGAATATGTATTATCACATTTAGTCTATCTTGGAGAGTGACAAAAATTAGTGCTAATTTATGTACACTGAAATAAATAAATTGTACTGAAAAATATCTCACAGAAAGAAACCCATTGAGCAAAACTAGACGAGGGACAGTTTGAGCTCCCGATGCGCTTTGTTTTCTAAGTGTGTTAGTACTCTGTTTTGAAGATCCTAAACTGCTGTCGACCAACAGTTAATTAAGTCAGGAAAGTCCAAGACATCTGTGTCATCCTTCCATCTCAAATTAGTCGAAAAGTTTTAGTGTGTGTGATGTCTTTAGCCTGTGGTCGTTCATCAAAGAAAACTTGTGTTCAACTTTTTTTTTACTAAACTTGTTAGTTGATATTATTATTCTGTGTTTTTCTCAGTTCTCACACACAATTAAACAAAATTTGTTGAGTGCTTTTGGGACGATATAATTTAATTATTAACTGTGTTTGTGAATTTGTCAAGGTGAAGAAGAACTTGTGAAAAAGATAGAGTTGCCTGACAGCATTAAAGAATGCCCCTCATCATCATCATCTGATGAATAATGCCGGTGGTTCTCGTCGTCAATTATTATTAGGTAAGAGACAGAATCAAGGTTGATTTTTACACAACATATGACAATTAGATCTTTTTTACACATGGTTGTTACTTTAACGTACAAATTGGTCTTTCAAAAAAAGGGGGTCTCGCTGTAAAATATAAATATATTACAGAATATAAGTAACTTACTGAGACTGTACATGAGTTGATAATAAATTTGACTCGACCACTTTTCCCCCTGCTCTCCTTTACGAAATGATGCATGAAAATCATGAGACAGTGACAAATCCGGGACGATGTAAAGTCGGCTGTTATCTCGGTCTGTTGTCATTCATCATACACATTTTGTACATATGTTTATATGAATAGTAGGATAATGTTCAAGACAGTAAAGCCAAAATAGACAGTGGGAATCTAACGTCTGTCTCAAAATTTGCATTACTAGACACATACAATAATATAAAAGTGGTAGAATGGAAGAAACTTCAGTCCAGTAACTGTAAAGAAAAGAAGATTGGAAGGAAATAGCAACAACAAAGATACAATACAATATGTAAAATATGTACTTAGTTCACATGAACATGTCTGAAACTGAAAATGTGTGTGTGTGTTTGTGTACATTTCAACATGATTTTGCCAGGCAATTTAATCCCACGAGAAATGTCTACTCTTTTCTCTGTTACAGCCCACAGTTTTCATATTTAGTGTCAGTCAAGTTGTTCGATTTTTTCAACTCTTTCTCCGAGGCCCTTTGGGAAAGGAGGGTAGAAATGAGAATAAAGCTCACCTTTTGCGAATCGAGAGCTGAAGAGTCAGGAAGGAAAAAGCGGCTGGAGCTGGAGAAAAAAAATAATGGATTGGGAAAGGTTTGTTGTGGATTCGTTTTTCGTTTGCTGCTGCTGGAGGATCCATCAAAAGAAATGAAGGGATTGAGCCAAATTTGTTCTGTCGGTTTAAGCGAACACGGAATCTTGTAAAGCTTTTAGTTTTATGGACAGCAATAGCAATGGTGGTGAGAGAATGGAAAAAAGAAAAAGGATTGAGAGAGAGGGAGGAAAAGGGGAAAACTTTGATCAGTTCTCATATCCTACTCTGTCTTTTTCAGGGCTATTTTTTTGTGTGTATAATGCCAACGTGTGTGTGTTATGTGTGTGTATGTCGGTAGATTTAATGCAATATGCACCCATTCATCTCTTATTGCCAAACCTCCTACTTCCTTTTCCCATAAAAAGAAGCGGTGATGGTTAATATTTACATGTCATACGTAAACAAGACGGGTGGACGTTGAAAAGGAGGAAAAATCCTTTCAAATCCATTTCAATTAATCAAATTCACAAAATGTACAGCTCACTACTCTACTGTAAGTAATTTGTTTGTGTGTGTGTGTGTGTGTGGACAAGATCTCTTTTTTCGCAAACCCTTTTGTACTGGTTTAATTCGTTTCCCTTAAACGGAATTTGCAAATTGTGGATAATATACTTTACTCTTGGTAATCTGGGTATGAGTATAATGGAGGGGAGATTAATATTATATTGTGGTGTGGGCCCACAGTTTGTCATACATACATGTCTGAAATTTGAGTTCTCATGACACACACAGAGCGTGTTACTCGAGTAGAAATAGTAATATCAAGTGATGGCGGAAGAGGAGTACACTGCATTTAGTATGGTCGTGAGTCTTGGTGGTTGATGGTTTCTGTGTGTGTGTATTGAGTGCACATTATCATTAATAATGTAGTCATAACCTTGTGTGTGGTACTCATGTATCTTGGTGTGTGGAGTTGAGACTAGAATTTGTAGGATTTTGCAGTGCAAATAGTTTTTACACATACACAGTACACACACACATCGCATGTACAGAATGGTTGTGATTATACTTACTAGTAAGTATGTATGATTGTGATGGGTTCTCTTCAAATTGACGTTGGCGGTTCGTTGGATGAAAGTCCATTGAATTATTTATTGAAAAAGAGGAAGAGAGAAAGAGAGAGACAGGGGAAGAGTGAAGGTCTCCCTCATTTTATATTTCCTACTCTGAAATATCTTGAGCCGAATTATAAACGTACCAAATTATTGATTACCTTTTGGCTCTTTCCCCTCCTCCTCCTCCTCCTCCTGTCCCTCCCTTTCCTTCCTGAGTCAGACTCAAAAACCAAATATTTAACTAATGGGAAAACATGCCTATTCATTTTACTTGTCCGTTTTGGGAATTGTACATGGAACGGATTTTAACTGTACTTTTTAGTCAAATAAGGATGACTGTGGAGACTAACTGTTGATGTCATCTTTGTACATGACTAACAAAGTACAGTACAAATGGTTGTTCCAGCAAAATGACAGTAATGTCGAGTTGATAGAGCTAATGACTTCTAAATTTTCAAAGATTTTTGATTTATTTTTCTCTCTCTCTCTCTCATTTCATTTCAATTACTTTCCAGTCCATTGTACTTTCACTTTTATAGTTTCGAGGAATTGCAGATGTGTCCATTTCAATTTAAATGAAAGACACTGGGTTTCACCTGCACAATGAATTTTATTTACTTACAAGTCATATAGTGTCAGCAGTATATCATTTTATGCAGTTTCCGTTTCTGTAGTAAATAATGTACACTGCCGCTTTTTATTGCATATTACGCACCCAAGATTAGGACTCGTATTTTAGCCACACACATACAAACACAAAGAACGTAAATTTTAACTAATAAACTAATAATATACTCACTAGTCATAAGTTAATACTCGGAAAGATCATTAATGGTAGTGTGAGCATTACAACTCCATTATCTGACAGAGGAAGCTGACAATGTAAAATGTGGTCAATATATATTTTCAAGGCAGAGAATATAGCTAGCTGGTGTTATGTAAATTCTTTGGAAAGCCTCTTTCCGAGTACGTCATTAGAACAATTGAACAACAGAAATTACGCCACAAATAATGCGCAGGCAAAAGACAACAGAGTTGGAAGCATAATAATAGAATACATACAGTACATACCGTATGTATATCAGAATTATGGAAAACCTTTTGAATGACCCAGACCCAGCAAACTGTAGAGGATTATTAATTTCATATATGTTGTAGGTAGTATTACATGTGTACATGTACAGAATGTACATGAGCTGGGTGTATGTGTGATATGTTTAATGATGGAGAGTCATTATACCTGCCCAAGTTGTACAGAGATAGCCAATAAGTAGTTAAGGTAGTTTGAAAGATGCTTATTCTTGAACTTGTTGCTCATGTCCATTATAATAATATAAATGCATAATAATAAATGTAATAGGAAAACTAATTTGTGTAATTTAGATAAATTACACCATTACCCACTTCTTGTTCTTTGGTTTACTTTACAGTTTGTGTTCCAATGTGGAAGAAGACGTGTGGAGGGGAAGAAAAGGAAGATCTAGCATCTGTCAATTATTTTAAATAGTCATCCTCTTCACTGTGATGTCTAGGGAAAGAGTGTACATTCATGATCACAATCATGCGACATTATTTTGGAACTGTTCGCCGGGTCCCCTTCATTGCAACCCTCATCCTCTTAACTTTGATGTGCCTCTTTACCATGAATTTTGTATCAATGTTCTCAAAGACTGTCATCCTCACCCCCTTGTCGTCAAGGAACGATTTTTCTTCGAGTCGAGAAAGCCGTGAGTCCCTCCATTATCTACCTACAATTTTACAATTTTTTGAAAAGTACACGTAAATGATGAATGACCAATTAAATACATGTCTACTGTATAAATCTATAGATATAGTGTATTATGAACCGGTGGGTCAGGCCCAGCAGTCATGTATCGAATTGCCAGGTTGGCAAGTGGCGTTAGTACAAAAATCCAAGAATGCCCTAGTGGAGGGGAAGAAAGTAACCGAGAAAAGACATCTTGTCCTTGGAATCGCTTCTGTCTGGAGGGATGAGAATTACTTGCAACAAACCCTATCCTCCCTTATCCAGCAGTCTGATGAGGAGGAAAGGAAAAGTGCCATCGTTGTCATATACTTGGCTGATTCAAACCCCGAGAAAAAGTAAAAAGAGAGAGATAATTTTATTTGCCTAATATCTACTCTTTCTCTCTTCTTTACTGATTGTGTCCTTGGTATTACTTGGATAACTAAATTGTAATGTGGTCTGTAATTTCAGGATGAAACAATTGGATGTGATCAAAAATAACTTTCAAGGTACAGTCATTTTTTGATACGTTGCAAATTTATCACATTATAATTAGTCACAAATCAGCGCAAGCAAATACAACTGAAAATATAACTGATATCCCACTCTTGATTTGTAGAATATTTAGACTCTGGGTTTTTTCAAGTGATTCAATCTGGGCCTGGTAAACTATTTTACTTGTACTACAGCTGTTATTCCTCTATACATATTTGTGTTTCGACTGATTAAATTAATATAATAATATTGATGTGTAGAGATTTATCCTCCTATGGACTTTGTGTCTGTCAAGAGGACATTTAATGACTCTCAGGAGAGAGTGTTATGGTAAAATTTTTGAATAATTGTTCCTTGTTGATACATATAAACTGTGATGTGTGGCATGTAAATTACAAAATGTGTGGTTGTCTAACAGGCGAACAAAGCAAGTAGTTGATTTTGTATTTTTGATGACCTATGCCCACCCACTTGCAGGTAATTGCGAAAAAATGATGATGCGTTTCCAGACATTCAATATAAGATTTTCAGATTCAGTATTTAATTTGTAAAATTTCTTTCAATATTTTCGACCAGATTATTATATGGTTGTGGAAGATGATGTAGTGGCGTCAAACCAATACTTGACGGCTATTAGTGAATTTATTTCAACGAGAGGAGAGAGACGATGGGCTGCATTACAATTCACAGGATTTCTTGGGATTGGACTCTTATTTCGATCTACTGATATACCTCAGTTGACTCAACTTTTACTTATGTTTCATCAGAACCAGCCAATAGGTGAACTATATTGAATCGTTATAATTATTTTGATTGACTGATTTCAAACCTTTTTTATTCAAAAAAAGAAAATGGAGACCTAATACACATTAATGTTTTGTCTCTCCTTAGATATGCTCATGCGAGAATTTATAGCGTTGCAGGTACACAATGAGTTCAGTTGACCTTCTCTGTCTTTGACATGAAATTACCTTTTGAATTCAACAATCTTGGATTTTTTTAATTACAGGTGCAAGAAAGTAATCTCATTGTTCGTCGCATACCTTCTTTGTTGAATCATATTGGTAAGTGAAAGTTCTATGATAGCACTTGGGGGTGACTGTAGAATCTTTTGTTTAAATAAGTGTTCTTTCCGATATTTAACAGGAGTCAAATCTTCGTTGCCGAATAAAATCCAGAAATTAACCGATACTACATTTAATATGGCGGACAGAAAATATAAAAATCATAATCCGTCAGCTGATCTCGTCACTTCAATGAAAGTGAGAAATTTAGATACACATTAGCAAAAGTACTTTTATTGTTGAAATTGTAATATGATGCAAATTGGATTGTTTTGACTTTTTTACCAGGTGTACAACGATTTTTTCCCTGAATATGCCTACAGGTAATCAATTACACTTTAACGACAATTGTTATAAAGACTAAGTAAGTTTAATAAATGATTTTTTTTTGTTTCAGAGCAACCCCTGGATTCTTTTGGGGCATAGCCAAGACTGGTAAGTTGCCACACGCTTATTGACAACAAGTTATCATTAAACCTGTAGTGCAAATATTTCTTCTTTTTTCCGAATAGGGGATACTTTGGACATTGTCTTCCACTCTCCTGTCAACATCACAAAGGTAGGATGTTCTTATTCACTGGCATAAACTTTTATTGAACTACGTAGATGATTAATTCCTACCACTATTTTTGTCTCGTTTCAGTTTGTTTTAATAAGTGGTAAGTTTCCTATCATACAATCTCTATTCTCTGATCATAATTACGAGCTGCTAATTGATTTTTGTCTTGGTTGTAGGTCTCGTGGAACCAAAGGCAAAGTTAAAAGATCCCATTAAAGACGGCATACTGGAGATTGGAGACAAATTTCAAAAAATATCAAGCAATAATGTTGCTGTGTGTGATAATTTTCGAAAGGTGGAAAGTTTTCGAGAGAATATTGTTTTAAATAAAAATATTTTCGGTGTTCAGTGTATTCGAATTAAAATCGGACCTGGACAAAAGTCATGGGTCATTATTCGAGAAATTCAAGTTTTTACCAATAAAAGTTAATAAAAATATTTAAAAAACCTTTTGCAAAAATTCCCTGTTCATTTTTCAATGGCATAAAGAATCTTTATTAAAGATTTAATTTCCGAAGGATAAGAGGATACATATTGACCAGTACATATTCAGTGATTCAAATTTAGCGGTACTGGAACGACGCTGGGCTGAAGGTCGATTGAAGGTGAACGCTTTTCAACTGACGCACAGATAAGAGAGAGAAAACTTTGCCAGTTGACAGCACGTCTTAGTGGACTGCGGAACTGCTTAGGGCTGCTGAGGAAAACTGCTTTGGATTACATTTTCGTGTGACAACTCACTTAGTTAAAATTTTGAAATGTTGAAACTTAAACCCAGATCAAAATCTCAACGAGAACGAAATGAAAATTTGTCATTTGTTCTTGGAATTAAAAACAAGATTAAAGAACAAAGTGAAAGTACGCAGAAGATTGAAAATGGCGAGCAGTTGTATTTGTCAACTCAGCCTGGTAGTCAATTCGGCAAAATGGATCAGTCTTTCGACCAGCAAGAACAATATACAACAACAATGAGCAGCCAGAAAGCAACTGGTGAAAATTTTGGTTGGAAAAAGCCAACATTGTCCTCAGTCCCTCCACTTGTCACTTCAGCACAGAGTAGAGCAGTTTTAGCTGGTCGACAATTTACTCCAGAGGGAAGAAGACGGGCTGGTTGGAGAATGTGTGCTTCAGAATCAGCTTATCGGAATCCACTTGAAGCATTGAGGAATATTTCTGTTCCACCTACTCCTTTAGGAGTCAATAATGGGTAAGTCTTTTACTTACTAAACGAGGATTTTCTCTATTTATTTAATTTGCACATTCATTTGTATGATCTACAATTTTCATTTGTTTTCTTTAAAGGTTCGTGGATTACGCTCCTAATTACTTTGAGGATAAGACTCCAATGAGGGCAATTTTGGACATGGTCCATGGTCCCAGTACATACAACGGTGAGGATGCAGACCGTTGGTCAATTCACACAGCTTCTGTCATGCAAAGTCCTTGGGTATCTCGTCTTGATGGTTCGTCAGTCGTTGTCCCGTCATCACCAATTTTGAGAAATGTTCAACCCACCTTTGATAGTACCAACTATTCAGTGAAAGATCTACTTGACCTTATGTGTAGAGATGCTGCAGTTGAGGAAGAGAAATTCATCATTGGACAAGATCAACAAACATCTTTTGATTCTGTTGAGGAAAATGTCTATGTGGAAGAACAAGCAGGTTACTTTCCTGAAGACCACTCAGGTTATTTTACTGAAGAAAATGATACATCGCTTTACGATATGGAACAATAGTTTTATTTATTGTCATTTGACAATTACTTCTTTTGAAACTAACTACAGTATACTTAATTATTACTAGTACATTCTTGTTTAGAGTGGAGCCAAATAATATTTGTAATTTTATGATAACTTACATACTAAATGCGAATAAGAATAAATGAGGAAATCGCACTCCTTTGCAGAAATTTGGAAAACTTTTGAACTCGTCTGATCAAACACTTTATTTCACACATACTTTGTTTATGTAGTAAAACGGGTGTTTTGTAAACTTAATAAATATGTACTTTCAAAATTGCGGTTACTTTATATTAACTTCGGTGAGAGTTTCAGCCACCACATTCCCTTTCCCTTTTACAGTGAAAGGTATTCCCTAAATAATACAAAAAGAATAGCACCATCATTAAATGATAATTAGATGTTTAGGTAACAAATGTGAATAATATAATATAATAAAATACAAGTACCTTATATGTTGCAACTTTATTAGCATCTGTCTTCAGATCTGGTGCAACAGTTTCAAATATCTTCTTTTTAGGATTGAGCACTGAGTCCGGATTACGTGGATAGCCTACATTCAGAAATGAATGATTATTCATAGTATACCTACTTACTAAAAATCAAAATAAATAAATTCATTTATATTTTGTACCATCAAATTCCACTAAATCCCCGGGGACTACTCCTGGAGGAGGAACTGAAGTAAAAAAAGTAAATGTTCAGACTTCATATACTTATTCATGTAGGATGAGGGGTCACAGTATGAGATAAAAAATTGTTGTCAAAATCAGTAATTTACACACCCAAAATTTCAACCTTGTCTGGAGTACTAGCACACATAACCTAATATCAGCAAAATGAATTTTGTGTAATATATATTCTGTACAGTTGCAAAATAATATAATAATATCCAACTAAATGTTTTTGTGACCCTGACCATGGCTTCTGAAGTTATGCCCCTCATTTTGGCTGGCTTTAAATTGCAGAGGAGGACAACTAAACGATCTCTCATATTTTCCAATGGGACATGTTTTACCTACAAGACAAATGTGATACATACTTGTTAACTAAACAATAATTTTTTTAGCCTCACAAATAATGAAAAAATTAATCACGCAAAAGCAAATTAAATTATTCGATTTACCAGGCCACTAATAACGGTACGTGGTTTTTCTTCCCCAACATCAATTTTCTCAAGATAAAGACTGTCAGCCTCAGGATGACGATCAACTTCCACAATTTTACCTGTCAATAATGGACAAGAGACATTGTAGAATATATTTAAATAAATTACAATAAGATCATCCTTTTGAACAAAACAAAAAAGTTTTTACCAATGCGGAAATCAAGACGACTGACATCAACGACTTCGGTGGTTGCTGGAGCATTTTCACTCTTTGGTTTAGGTTGAGTCTTCTTGGCTTGTTTGGGAGGTTTACTTCCATCCGAAGAGGGTTGTGGAGTTTCATTGGCATTTAAGTTTTCATCAGTTTTACTTGCTTCAGATTTATTACTTTCTTGACTCTTGTCAGATGCTGCAGTTTTATTGTCAGCCTTGTTGTTGACGACGTTGGTATCACCTTCTACACTTGGAGGTACAATAGTGTGCCAATACTACAAATAACAAAATTAATTCCAAATTAATAAATACTATTTATGAGTCATAAATGACGATGATAAAAGAGAATGACTTGACAAAATGCTTACATATGCGGGGTCTTGACCATCAAGAATTTCAGCGACTATAAAATGAAATAACTCAATTTATGAATCATTCGTATTTAATGAATGTATTTACCAGATGACTTATTCCACTTACCGGTTAAAATCTCTTTCCATTTTAGAACTTCTTTACGTAGCTCTTCATTAGCTTTCTTCAATTTGTCAATGTCCGCACTTGGAGTCATCTTCTGAATCTGTTTTTTAAATAATTTTAAACAAAAATAAAAAATTATGTAAGAATTAGCATGTGTTATATTTTATTGTACATTGCACATATAAATTTTTTGACATATTTACTTGCCTTGTCAGAGATTTCGGCAATTAAATTGTCGGCTAATTTTGTATTTTTGACCACATTATCAACAGAAGCCATCCTGTAGTCTGTCAGACAATCCCAAATATCAGAAATTTGTCTTGAAATGCCAAAAATCAAACTATTCTTAGAACCTCCGGCACTACAGTAGTAACAACGAATAGACAACTTTGAATTAATTAAAATATTTGTAGTCCGACACAGCGTAGACCACATTAACATGTGGCACAGACTATTTCCGAATATAAGGTCTCAAATGCACATTTAAAGACGAAAATACCAACAGAGAGAGGAAAAACCGCAATATGCTATCCGGAACTCTCAAAAGAGTACCGCCGTGTTTGTTTCAACGTGACAAAATGTCGACAATTTCAAACTCCACGAGGATGGCAAATAGTAATAATTCGGTGGACATGGAACGGAGGATAGAAAACCTCAAGAAACATGTCAAAAGTTATCCAGACTTTCCCAAACCGGGTACACTCTTCAGGTAATGTTGTACCACACTTTGTTTACCTATTATCCTTAGTAAGATCCCTTTAGTTTAGATATTCAGTCAACTTTTTCTTGTCATTTCCAGGGACATGTTTCCACTTTTACAAGACCCAACGACGTTGAAGGAATTGACAAATGTGATGGTAGAATATGTGACAACCAACATTCCTTCATTTAATGTGATTGTCGGTCTGGAGTCTCGTGGCTTTATCTTTGGGACGATTATGGGTAAACTAGTTTAACTAACCTTTGTTTACTACTAAGTAAGATATGTACTTGGTTAACGAATTATCTTATATTGACAGCATCTGCATTTCATCTTCCATTCGTTCCAATAAGGAAACCCGGCAAGCTACCTGGAGAAGTTTTAAGTTCTAAATTTGTTTTAGAGTATGGCTCGGTAAGATTACGTTCCATACATTTAAGTACCAAATTATTAACTCTCAACAGCATTGTTCATTGACCACAATTTTTGTCTGGTAGGATACATTTGAAATTCAAAAGGAAGCCATTCAAGAAAATCAAAAAGTGTTGCTAGTTGATGATTTGATAGCCACTGGAGGTATGATTTTTTTTCTCTTATTAATTAGTACTGATTAGTGATTTATTACAAGTGATTATTTAAATTTTGTAGGTTCTCTACTCGCTGCTGCAAATCTGGTTGAAAAAGTTGGTGGTCAAGTTGTCGGATCTTTCGTTGTAATGGAGCTTAAAGATCTACTAGGTCGGGAAAAATTAAAACAACCTATCTACTCATTAATTCAATTTTAAAACACTTCTACCCATGAAGAGTTTAATTTTTGCCATTTTGTTCTGTGATTTGCGAAGTGAACATATCGCGTTATACGAACAAAGATATGTAAAAACACTAAATCATTACCATTTTTCCTAAATGTTGTAACTTCATATCTGTAACGCTCACATTCCAAAATGTAAGTACGATTCAAAGAGTGGCAAATGAAAGATATGCTCAATTATTATTAGAAATATAATATGTAGTATGATTTGTATTCAAAAAGACTTTGTGGGTTTATTCTCAAAATCTTCCTCAAAACATATTTATTACTACCAAAATAATTATATACGACTATTGTAATGTAATTCAAGCTTAGGGTATAAAATTTCTCCTAATGTTTGTGAGAATCATCATCCATCTCTTCCAAAGTCTTATATTCTTTATCTTGTTGAATTTCGCGTTCAATCCTGTCATATTCTGCTTCCTCAGAATTACTGTAATCTGCCAATCGATCCGATACTTGTTGGTCTTGAAAGTTACGCTCTAGGGCTGTATCCATATACTTTCTCTCTTTTATTCCCTTGTACTGTTTTAACTTGAGATAATTTAAAAATTCTTTTGTTCTTGCATTATCCGTTAAGGGTATTTCTATAGGAGAACGGAGGGAAGTTGTGTCAGTTGCGTATACGTCAAAAATTTCCCTCTCAGCTGGTTTTTTTGACTGTTTGACTGCTTCAATAACCTATTAATAATAATAAGTAATATGGACAACCACAACAACAATAAATTTTTTTAGAATACCACAAAATAGATTAAGAAAGAGTAATAGTAAAAAAGATTTTAAATTTAAACTAACTTTTGTCATAATTCTCTTGTGGTCAAGACCCATGATGTCATGTCTCATATCTGGTCCATATAGACTCTCTTCGGGAGGCAAATCAATTCTCACGTCATCAAAGTCAATCTCATCTTCACTAAATTGTAGTCTTTCCTCCATTTCTACTTCTTGCTGTACCTCATCCACGATGGACACTCTTTTAGAATAACTCTTATTACTCATTGAAATGGGATTCATTTTCTTCAAAGCCGTACCAATGCTGGATGGTTCATACTCTGGACCATAGTCACAAGTCTCAAAAGCTTTCTCAACTATGGCCACTCTCTCATAAAATCTGTCCTTGACGAATAGTATTGGAGGAACTACTCCAAAAACTTTATTGTCACACAGAAAGTGTCTTACACGTTTAGCTACCCGTGGTAAGATTTCTTCAAGTTTTTCATCATTTTCATCCCCTTTGGGTTCCCAGTAAACATTTAATTGTGTGAAATCATTAGTTATTTTGACATGACTAATTTGTAATCCTAATCCCAGGACTTCGTCTCCACCGTCTCCCGTCGACAGAATGCTAGTAATTTGCTCACAAAATAAAGTATTTAAAACATTGACTCTTCTTATCCCTTTTCTTGACATTTCTCTTTGCTTTGGTTTTGCTCCTGGATCGGCTTGTAAGAATTTCAATTCCAAAAGTTGCTTTTCTGGGGTTTGTGTAACATTGAAAAATTTTTTCCTATAAAAAACAAACAGTATTTATTTTACTTAATTCTAGTAAAATTATTCTACCTTCTTTAATAGGCTACGAACAAGCAAACAAATTAATATTACTTGGAACGATTTGAGCCCGTGATCAACTTTTTGAGCATACTGCTTTGACTTCCAATACTGCCGTGACTGAGACCTGTGTGAAACTCCTTAATTGTCTGCATTGGACAAATTCGCAAAATTTTTTGACCCCACATTTTGTCCGATTCAAATAGTGCCCTTACCGCCTCTGATCTTTTTTCTATGTTTAATTAAAAAGCAGCTTGATTTAATTGGGAATTATTCGGATTTAATCGGCATCTGTGTCAAATAAGTATATTTGGAAAAAGAAGAATTGTGATGGCAGATTTCAACATCATTCATACCGGTTACTCGTACGTGGATCCAGTAACAAATGTGATGAAAGGTAAGAAATCATTTGAAATCTTTTCATCTGTCTTTTTGAAAAAATAATGATTATTTTTGATTATTTTTTCCCCTTTTAATTAGCTAATGCAACTTGTACATATATTCGCACTCCCAGTCATTCAATCATTGTTGATACATTGAATCCATGGAATGCTGAGATGATAAAGACAAGTAAGTTAAAATTCTCTTTATTGCATGAATACTACAAGTTCATTCAAATTTACACACAGTTAGTTTAATGTGCGTATTTTTTAACATTGTAGGACTAGCAGAGTTGAACGTAGAGAAAGTTGACTATGTGATTTCTACCCATTGCCATCCAGATCATATGGGATCAAACCATTTATTTTTAAATGCAAAACATATTGTTGGCTACAGCATTTTTCAAGACGATCAGTTCATAATGCACCCCTTTCACAAAGGTTATTTCACCAATATACATACTTAAGTATAGCATGAGAAAAGTTATCTATTTATGTACATTTTACGAAAGTGATAATATTTTCTTGTCAGGTATGCCCTTCACAATCGATGAATTTGCACAGGTTGTCCCCACTCCAGGACACACGGGTGAAGACATTACCTTGAAAGTAAAGACAAAAGAAAACAAAATTGTTTCTTGTGTTGGAGATTTGGTGAGTTACTCATTTTCAGATTGTTCAGAGTGATCTGATGAAATTTTACTACATACTACTACTCTCTGAAAGATAATTTACATGTACTCTATTTTTAAAAAAACGACAATCACAGTTTGAAAGAGAAGAAGATATATTTGAAGATCCTTCATTATGGATAGACAACAGTACGGATGTTCGTCAACAAGCGCAAAATCGTCTCAATATATTGATAGAAAGTGATGCAATTATTCCAGGCCATGGACCAATTTTCCAAGTTACCGAAAGTCATCGTGAAGCCGTTCGAGTCTTCTTGGCAGAGATTAATTAATTTTTAAAAAGAAGATATACAATACTGCCTTGTACACACGTGTTGTGTATGTTTAGCCTTAAAAACAAGTGGTCACAGAAGCATTCACATTATAGTATATATATTTGGCGTTTATTGTATAATCAGTATTTATTTCCCTTTCCAATTTTATGCTAGTCCTTCAATCATTTGTTCTAAACTACACTACAATGATGTAGAAAATTTATCTTCATGTGATTACCCATATAGCAAGCTATAATTATATAAATTATGGAATATGCTTCACAAAAAAAATATTCAAGTTCCTAAAAAAAGAACAAAAAACTTTGTTGGTTAAGCGTCCAGCTATTTTTGAATGAATTTGATTTTGCCATTTTACTCAATCCTCGCAAAAGATCTTTCAACTGTAGACGCTTATCATGGTACAATATTTTCTGGTGAAATTTAGTTATTACATGTATACTAAGAACGAATTGTTGTTCTATTTAAAGTCTCAAGACGTGAATCTCGTACACAGACACTCATAATATTATAAAATATTGTTAAAAATCATATTCTTATACTCATGAGTACGACTCGTACTGTACGAGCCATTTGAATGTTATTTATGGGCAAGTACCTATATATTTATTATAAATATAATCTTTGTAAAATGTGGGTTTTTACTCAAGATGGTTTATGGTCTTACATGATTAAAAGGTTGTCATATCAAAGATTTTTTTTGTGTTGACTAATCATCCTTTATAGATCATCACCATAAAGTGAAGGGTGGGGAGTTGACTACAAGAATACAACAAGATAATTTATCCATGAGAGTAAGGAGAGAGATAGAGAGAGTCATAATTGTTCTCCACCATAAAAAAATACATCATGCATAATTCAGAGAGGGAGAGAGAGAGACAAAAGGGAAGAGTGAGTAGTGGCTGTCCAGGTTTCTTCTTCAGAAGGAAAAGAGAGAGAAAGCGGTAGAATGAAATAGCAGTCCATATGACACGCGTCGTTCCTTGAAAGCCCAGACTACCCTACACGAGGGGAAGAGTAGAACCGAAAACGGTTGGCATGTTCAGTATTTCGGCCACTGCCGAACTATGAGGCACACGGCAGCCAGTCTCTCTCTCTCTCGAACATCCCCCATTCTTTTCTCTCTCTCTCGTTCCTAGTAAATAGTTGAATCTGAAAGGCATACATACCTGTTGCAATGTCTCCAGGATTGAGTAAGAACTCGTTCTCTAATAATCAAACACACACTCCAAATCCTCCTTCTCAACCAGAACTTCCACAAAATCCTGGCAGTCAACCAGCTAATGTTATAATAATAATAGTCGGTTGGATTTAAACAGGAAGAGAAGAAGAAAAAAAAAAAGTTTTGTCAAGTTTCTCCTCCCTTGTTTTTTTTATTGTTGTGTCTTCACAATATCAAGCATGAATCTCATGCTATTGGGAAGAGGACGAAGGGACAAGCAAAGACTTGTACGAGGCCAACCACAAAAGTTCACAACTTTCTAATCTCTCCAAGTTTTATCCAACAAGTGTAAAATAAAAGTTGACGACTCGACTCTCGTAATGACCTATCATCACCTCAGTCTACGAGTGTACCAGTAGTATACAAATTAAAAATAAAAATTGTAGTAAAGTCATCATCATCAATTTTAATCAACAAAAATTAATTAAATTAAAAATATTGTTCCATCATCACTCACAGTGCGTCAAAGACTTTCCGAGTAGAGAAATAAAGGGGAGAAGGTGTATATATATATTAAGTTTTAATTGTAAAATAAATAAATCACACAGTATGCGTCTCAACGTAGTGCTCAAGGTTTCCGTTCAAAGTGTACTTCTTCTTCTTATTCCTTTGGCACAAATTCGGAGGACTTCAACCGCCGAAAAAATTCCAATAGGTAAGATTCTCTCTCATTCTCATCTTTTTTCTGTGAATACTTCTCACACATACGAGTGAACTACCAGTAGTAATGGGTAAAGAATGAGGTTTCTTGTTGATAAACTCTCCGACACATCTAATAAATTTAATATAATATATTTCCTATTAAAATCTTCCTTCCTTCCTCCGTGTCATTCAATAATTTATCCAACAATTTACATAATTCAATGTGCTTTCTTTCCCCCCTCTCCTCACTCACTTTCCCTCCCTTTCTCCACTTGAAATAATTTATTTGCATCCTTTTCTCTATCAATAAACCATTGTATTGTAGTACAGGGAGGTGGGCTGGGGATTCTATGGAAAGGGAAGTACACGAAGAAGAGAAGAGGAAGGGGAGAGATAGAGAGAAGGGAATTGAAAAAGAGAGAGGAGAGCTTTGTTCAACTTGTCTTTTTCTATTTCCTTGGTGCCGTTCCTTGGTGAGGAGGAAGAGAAGGAGGAGGAGGGAAACAAACTATTGCCAGCGTCAGAGTTGAGAATAAATGTTTAGAATAATTAGACGTGTGTTGTTCAGTGAGAGAGAGAGAGGGGAAGATGCAGGTAGATAAGGTAGTAATGTGGTGCAGACAAGGAAGATAGAGAAAGTGGAGAAGGAGGAGGGAAGGAGGGTGGACGAGGACAAGACAAGAACATGCAACTTTCATGGAGAGAAATGAAAGGAGGAATCTCAAGAAAACCGGCTTAATATCTCTGTGTTTGTAGGCTATGTATGATATGGGAGGAGAGAGTGTGTGAGTGTGTGTATATTATTATGATATAGGTAACAAGTATAATAGAAGTGGAGGAGAAAGAGAGAGAGAGTTGGAAGAAAGTCAGGAGAAAGAGAAGGCCATCGTAATCCAATTTTGCTTTTGCAACGTACACTGCTTTTCAGTTTTGCTTAGTGCTTACTCACACACGGTTGCTTATTATTATGCATTATGAATTATGACCATGGTTCATCCTCTCCAAGTCCAGAGAGAAAGTAGAAAGTAGAAGACCCTGTTTCACCAACTTCCTCCAAACTCTCATCTCTCATGTGTATTACTTCACAACACGACGTGTATTCACAATTCAAATTATTCAACTCTCTCCTCTCCCTCTCTCTCCCCCTCTCTCTTCCTTCTACATTTCTTGTCTCTTCAGATTATATAATATGCAGGGACTTGGAAATGTTGATGCGTGTATTCATATCATATCTTTAGTTCAAATGTAGCATGAATAGACAGCATCATGAATCTGTATTGTCCAGCTCACTTTAGAGATCACTCTTCTCTCTCTCTCTCTCTCTCTCTCCGCTTTCTCCATACCCGACGACACACACTTTCGCTCGCTTTCCCTACCTCCATGGAGTACACATGGAATATAATGTAGTACGACCACACTCCTTGTAATATTTCTCTATACTTGAAATTATTCATACACACGAGACACACCCATCCCTCGTCCGGGCGGTTTGTATTGTACTACAGTGAAAGTGTGCGAGAGAGAATGTGTGTGTGTACTATTGTATTGTCTACTGTCCTTACAATCTACATTATATATTACACATCATGTGAAATTTTTTCTCTCTTGTGAACTTTACTACCCTGAATCAAAAAAAAGACGGGGAAGATAGATGACAGTTTTTTCCTCCCTTTCTCTCTCTTCCTCCTTTCCTCTTTGCTTTGTCTTCCCTCCTCGTCCTTTCTCCATGCTTCTCTGCTTCTGTTCTGTTGTCTGAGTAGGTATTTCTATTATTTTTGCATGAAGCCAATTTCCGCTCCAACATGTAATAACGTACTAGTAGATTGTTCAGCTTTTTTTTGTTTCCTCTCTTTTAAACTACTAGAGAAAGTGGAAGAGGAGTAAAGGGAAAAAATTAATCATGCCAAGGACTATTTTGACTGGGATCCATGAATCAGACAATCCAAGAATTTCCATATCCCATTTGGAATTTGAGAGGCATGGAGAAAAAAACAAGCTCATCATCAATGCATGCTTTGTACGTGGAAAAAAGAAGGAGAGAGAAGTGTGTGTGTGTCTGCGTGTGTGCAGAGATGAAGAGGAACAGTCTGTACATGCTAATAATACAAAAATATCCATGTTGAGTAGTTTTTTCTTTGGGGGACAAAAGTCATAAATGAAACTGATAAAATTTTAATTTCCGAATCTCGCTTGACTTGTCCTCCATCTTTTTTCTTTCTTTCTCTCTCTCTTTTCTCTCCTCTACATGTCATTTTGTGCTTCATGGTTGAGATGGAGAAAGAGAGTTGAGATAAAAAAAAACTTGAGATTTCTCATGGATTCTAATCATTCATTCAGTCTTCCCCCTCCCTCATACATAATATACATTTTGACAAAAGAGAAGTGGAGAAAGTGAAGGATAGGGGAAGAGGAAATTTGACGAATTAAAATTATTATAGTACTCATGTACATTACATGACTGATTATTGTGTGAGCACTTTACATTGCCCAGACACACACACACACATACTCACTCACTCTCACTCTCCGTGCACGCTTCAAAAGTTGTACAAAATGAAATATGGAAAGCTCTCGTTCTGTAAAAGAGAGGCTAAGTCAGTCTGACTTGGATGAAAGCGAGAGGAGGAGGAGGGAGACCGAAAAAAATCTGGCAATTAATTTCCAAGTCTTTTTATATGATCAAGCGAGGGAATGCTCAAGCAGTGCTAGATAATAAACTGACTTTTTATGGAATAATATGAATAGACCAGGATACACGACACACACACACCCACTCTCTCTCTCTCTCGTACATTGTACATATGTACAGAGATAGACATACAAGTAATACACACACAGTCGAAAATTTCTCAGGCACCAACCAAGTCGTCATAAAACTGAAGAGAGAGAGAAAGCACACACACACGTTGAGCTGTGTGTGTCTGTATGTGGAGTAAAAATTTCTATATTTGACAGTTTAATGTCAGACCACATAGAGACTTTCCCTGTCCCTCTGTCTACATATCAGAGAGAGAGGAACATATTGTGCGTAAAATATACACATCACCCACACACACACTCTCCCATATAAAAGTGTATTCTTATATCTGCTTGCAAAAGATTCATGTGATCTCTCTCTCTCTCCTTCCCTCTAAGATTATGATGATGAGAAGTCGTCTCTAGACAAGAATCAAGGTGAAGGAAGAGTGAATTTATCTTCGTTCTGAGAAGCTCCACACGCCTTCCATTCCATGATCACTTAAATTGTGACTGATACATGTCTTTTGTAAAGATGAAGCCAAGGAAAACCTTTTTTGTACTCTTCTCATCCAGTCTTCACTATCATATCTATAGACAATCCTTCTCTCGCGTCTCCGAGGCTTGTGCTTGTGCCTCTACTTGTGCTTGTGTGGTGTGTCTGTCGGGGTACCCAGATGACGATGAACACTCTCCACATAGTCTACAAAAAAATAATATACATATGCATATGTGTGAAGAAAGGGAGAGAGAGAAAAGAAGGAGGAGGAGAATGGCACTCCGAAGGCGTATGCTCAACTCGCAGTCGTCACATATAATAACCATAAAACGAAGGAATCTCATGCTGTAAAATTCATGCATTTACACACACGCTGAGAGAGAAAGAGAGAAAGAGAGAGAGTGTTTGATGCTTAACTCACTTTCTCCGGCAAAGCATAATAAATAGTCCTCTTTCTCTCCCTCTCTCTCTCTCTCTCTCTATCCCCTTACACTCCTCACACTCAAACACATCCCTTCCATTCTCTTGTGTGCTTGTCTGCCCGGGTTCAGTCTCTCTCTCCCTTCATATCCCGAACCATATAAATGTTCCTAATTCGTGCATTCGTTTTCAAACTACTTATGACAGATCATATTATGTAGGGAAGACGAAGAAGGAAAAGATCTCTGTACGCAATCCTCCTCCAGTCCTTCCCCCCTTTCTCACTCTCCCGAACTTTGATGATGAAGACGTGAAAGTGGTTCCCCGAAATATTATTATGTAGACTCCCATTACGTGTGTAGGGAAGAGAGAGAGAGGGAGAGGGAGGGAGGGAGGGAGAGAGAAATGGAGGAGCTCAAGCTCTAAGCTGAAATGGTGCCTAATATAAATAGACATTCATATAATTACAAGGATAAGGAGGAGAAATAAAATGTCTCTCAACATTTATTATGACAAAAGCCTCAGCCAAAGAGTAACCAACCGTCCCAGTATTCACCATTCAGTCCCACAATCCTTCTTTTTTCCCCTCCATTCTTCCACACAGCCACATTACTTATCTTTCAGCAGATCATACGAGTATCAAACCTCCCTTATCTCCTCCCTCATCTATAATGAACACACACACGCACACACACACACGAGGATGAGAGACATTCAGTGCAAAATTGTATATGAGAAAATCCTCATAACATCCCCTCCCACCCACACACACATACCACAGCCCGAATTTTCAATGTCATTGCCAGTGGCAAGTTCATCCTCACGAGAGAGAGAGAGAAAGCGAGAGTGTGTGTGTGTCGTTGACTTCGTTGAACTTTGTACTTAGACTAAATATATTATTGAGTCGTATAAAATTATCATGGGGAGAGATAAGGAAGAGTTTTTGAATGTGACATATCCGTTATAGTTAATATGGAGGGGGGAACAAGACTTTATATTTTGATTGACGCTCTGGGTATTTATTTCATAATCATGAAAGTCGGACGAGTCTTTGTCTTCTCCTCTTTTTTACTCTTTGTTGGCTCCAGAGTTGGAGAAGAGACAGTCAGTCACACGACATGTTTTATTATTAAGACCAAAAAGCATTACATTACACTCCGTCTCCTCCTTCTTTCTCCCGGGTCTTTGGAAAGTGAAAGACATTACTGTACATCCCACGAGAAAGAATGTAGGAGAGGTACACACACACATACACACACACAACTTTTCCCTCCTCTTTCTTCTTCTTCACACACAAAAGACGGGGACATAATCCTTTTTATTCCTATATGTATGAAGGAGGAGGAGGAGTCCCATCTTTTTCGGTTTTATTTTTTTTCTTTTATTTCCCCAAAATACCCCCACTATCCTCGTCACCATCGTCCTCCCTCCACACGTATGTATCCCACACACACACATGCAGGCATTTAATGGTGGGAGGAGAAAAGGGAAGTATTTCGAATGCAAATAATATGGAAATAATTTCTTTATGCACTCTTCTCTCTCTCTCAGCCCCACCCACCCACATATAAACTTGGAATGAAATATTGAACTTTACATAAGAAAAAAGCTTCTGGCCACTCTCTCTTCTCTCTCTCTTTCTGGTCTTTCTGTCTTGAACCTCTCCTCCACAAAACCCTTGGCTGGAATCAGTTTGGCTAGGTTTCAGAAAAAAAATTCCTTATAAAATAACCCACACACAATACAGAATGCACATAATGTCCAAAAAAATATGTACAAAAAAATAACGATCCATTCTCTGCACAGGAATTAGAAATCACCCTCCCTTTCCTTTCCACACACGTACACACTCGTACGTAAGTCTAGGTAGCTAGGATATATAATATAAAATATATTTACTGCGAATTTCTGAAGGGGAAATGAGAGAAGGGGAAAAATATTGGATGGGAAAGTTGACACTATGGAAAATCAGTGTAGAACTCACACACACCGACAGAGAGAGAGAGAGAGAGGAGGAGGGAGAAAATAAAAATTTGTTGAGAAAAAGAGAAAGCAAAGTCGAAGGGGGGAGGAATGGAGTAAAGTGGAGAAAGAGAACGAGGTATCATTAAATGGAAAGAACATTTTTTCAAAGTTTTACAGTCACAATTTTCCCAGAGTTCCAGAGTTTTCGGTAAATATGACATAATAATAATATAATGTAGTAGAAGTGCGGGAAGGCTTGGCATTGTAAAGAAGTTGGCGGTGCAGAAATGGGAGGAAGTAAAAAAAGAGGAGAGTTGGTCGTCGCTCTGCCACACACACACACACTGTACTGTGTGTGTGTAGTGCATAAATAGAAGTCACGGAGTAATCCTAATATATTGAGTTGGTGCTTTTTGGCTGTTGTTTGTGCCTGTGTCTAGAGAGAGAGAGAGTGAGGAGGGGAGGAGGGATTCCATTTCATCCAATGTATTTTTTCTTGGATATGATCCCCTCCCCTACCGAGGAGCCTAAGAAAGATTTTTACACAAAAAGAACGGAGGAAGAAAAAAGAGGAGGAGGAGGAGAAGGGAAAGAAACGGCACAGAATTTACGTGCCATAATAAGAAAGGACGGTGGATGTGAAAGAGTGTGTGAGAGAGAGTGTGTGCGTGTGTGTGAGGGTGGGAGATTATGCTGGATACTCAAGCAATGCGATAAGATCACATTGATCACCTCTCCTCAACAACAACACCACCATTCCCTATTTTTCTTGTCTTTCCTTCCCATCCTCCTTTCTCTCTCTCTCTCTTTCTCAGTTGGCTAACGGTGCTTAGGAATGCATTATTATTATTATTACCTTTTTTTTCTTTTCTCCAGATATGATGATGGTTTTAAGCTGACACATGATATTTCATTTTCTATTTTCATGCAGACTCATAAATTATTTCGACTCGTCCCCACACAAAGTGTCCAATGCCAATGTCTCTCCTCTCCTCTCCTGTACATCCTCCACCCCCACTCTAATATTCCTACAAAGGAATTGTGTGTGTGTGTGTGTGCTATCACGAAAATTCAACACGTTGGAAAGGTGCACTTTCACCAGATCTATGTACATAGTACAGTGGATAGAGTACAGCAAGTGACTAAATGCTCCTCGTATTTGTGCAATGACTTTCTCCAGTGTAGTAGAAATTCCTCCTCTCGAATTGCATTTCTTCGTCTCCTCCTCCTCCTCCACTGTAAGATGAATAAATGAATGGGAGAGGGGGTAATGGATCAACTTGGAAATGAAGTCATATGCAAGAAAAGTAGCATTTTCCATGTACACAGACACACACACACACTCTCTCTTTTGTCCCTCTTTCCTCGGTGTGTGTGTGGAGACGACACCACTTTCTCCCAGTCTCATCTCTCTCTATTTCTCTGTTAGTGGAACGGATGTCTCAGCTCTACAGAGCAGGATGAGCTTGTCTCCCTCTCCCTCTTGTCTTTCTCCCCTCGCAATGTCTTTTGCCTTAAAAATGGCGTCAATTTCCTACACATTTGCCAATTCCTCCTCGCCTGTCTTCTTCCTCCGCGAAATTTCCTACACTTATCAACTGTCTCTCTCTCTACACAAACTCTCGCATTCTTCTCCTTCCACTCTCTCTAATGTCATTCTACGAATCTCTCTCTCTCTCTTTAGTCTTTCAGGGTAAAAATACTCAGGCACCAGACAGACACACCCCCCACCCTCCCTCCTCCTTCTCCTCGAACACACTTAGTCTAAGGACAACCTTGGAAATTGTCAGAAATAAATATAAAATATAAAAGACAAGACTCTACTCTACTCTCCTCTGATCCAATCCTATTCAAAATGTACAAAGATGTGGAAGTATGACAGGAGGGAAAATATTCGTAAAAAATATGAGAATTCGCAGTGTACCATTGCATTGTACAATGTATTATTTCTATGAGGATTTTGAATGGAAAATCTTTCTTTTTTCTCTTCCCTTTGCAAAATCACTTGCTTGACTTGAATTATGAGGCACTTGTACCCCTTGTATTTATGTGTATTTTATTTGCTATCCCCTCCTCCTCTCTTTTAGATTTCCGATTCCCCTCTCGCTTTCTCTCTCCCTGTTTAATATATATAAAGAGTTTTTTAATGAGAAGAAAATTTTTCCATAATTTTGAGAGTCCCTGGGTATTAATAAGGAACTTTCTTTGTGTACTCACGTAGACTGAAGAGAGAGAAAGGGAGTTATTACGATTTCAACTCTCACCCCCATTTCACTTTCACTTTCTCGATATTTTAAAAGGAGGAGGGGAGAGAGTTGAGTTGAGTCGAGGAATACACAGTTAGAAAAAGGAGGGAGAAACTGAAGAACTGCACACACACAACTTTCTCAATATTTCTTTATTTTATACTTTGTACATGTACCCTACTGTGAACTCCAATGTGTGTGTGTGTGCAAATGTTCTGACGAAGATGGGAGTCACTGCTTTAGTTTGAGCTTTTTGAAGAGAATTAAATTAAAAGCGGAACTTTTCAAATCTATTTAAAGCGGACCATTGTCAATGGCTAAGAGAGAGAGAGAGAGAGAGAGTAGACATGGCCTCTCTTTTCTCTGCTATATTGACAGGGGAGAAGTTGGAAAATTGACTTGTTCTCTCTTTCTCTTTTCTCCGCGACTAGAGACTCTCTCTCTCTTTCTCTCTCTCCCTACTGTACAAATGCGTATATGGCTGTATCCAAAAAGTACTTATACCATTTTATGGAAAGAGATTCGAGGAAGAGAATCATGTCGTTTCCTTGCATGTTAACACATTATCATGTTCTATGTTCTTCTCTCTCCCTCTCTCTCTCCTTTTGTGTGTGCCTACTATTCTCCACACTTTACTCTACTCCCCTCTGAGGGACTTGACAACTTGGATTGTGTAGACGTAAGATTATGCACGACTTTCCTCTCTCTTTCACTCCCCTCCTCTCCTCCCCAGACACACACAGTGGCAGAGAACAGTCTCTCTCTTTCATTCAAACTAGTTTTTTATACACATATTTTATTTTGAAAATAATCTATTTTATTTGTTTCCCAAGATTCGCTACCAAAATTTCCGCCCTGTAATATGCACACACACACAAACACCATTTGCTATGTCACTGTGTAACACGTTGTAAAAGTTATCAATTGGAAGAGAGTACAAACTACAAAGGGAATATTTCCTGAAAGACAAATGGAGGGATTTGTGACTCTCTCTCTCTTTGTGTTGACTATCCAAAAAAATGGGGATTGAGTTGTTGGAATAATAATATAAATAATGAAGTACGATGCAGTATGTAATGTTGATGATAAAAATTATATAAGAGTTGTTCTTCCTCCTCTTTCCCTTTGATGAGGATGACGTGAGGGAGAGGGATGTATTTTGGTGAATTCGTGAGACACATTTAATACATTATGAATTGTGGAAATTTTAGGTGCAGTTTTTGAGCAAGGAACAACCCAAGTGCAGACAGCTTTCAAGTATGCTCTTATACAGCACAATGCGGAGGCAAGTCGCTTTGAACTCCAAGCCTTTGTGGACGTTATAGACACACAGGACTCGTTTAAACTCTCCAGAATCAGTAAGTTGCATTGACAACAACTCTTCTTGCATCCACTATCCATATATATATATATATACTCCATATCCGTGTGTGTACATTACTCTTCAGCCTCTTTTTTAACCCATGCAAAGAGCGTCAGCAAAGTCAAACTTTGCCCATGTCCATGGTACACTACACACACACAACCCCCCAACTCCCCTCTCCACACACACACACTCACACAAGGCCTGTATTTTGGGGTCTGTGTACTCTGGGCACAAAGTTCACATTTTAAATCAAGCACAAGCAAAAACTCCTTTCTCTCTCCTTCTCTCCTCTCTCCTCAGCATCACATTTGGCGATTCAACCTCTCTTTTTGTGGTACACAATCCACAATCCCTCCCTCCCTCCTTTTCTAGTTTCGGGTCTAAAATCTTTGCAAATATGTACACTGAACACAAATGATGGGGAGTCCCACATTCAAACACACAACACCGCAAGCCTTCATATGGTGAGGAATTTAGTCGAGTTGAAAGTGTAGTGTACACACACACACACACAGGAGAACCCATTCAAAGTTTTTGCTCTTGCCCTGACTCCACACACACACCATGTTACGTCGACTCCAAAGTAGCTTGTGTACTTTGTATGTAGGAGTACGTGTGTGTGGAGGGGGGGGGGGGGGATCAGCGGAGGCCTTTATCTGAAGTCGGTGAGGCTAGGTTTTGAAAATCGTGGAGAATGTGATGTTTTGTTTGCTCATCTCCTCCTCCCTCTTCCCTCTTCATCCTTCCCATATGAATGGAATGATATGATGTGTAGTCTACATTATATTGTAGTTTATGGCTAATGTAATAATGTGGATACAATTGAGTATAGGAGGAGGGGGGAAAGACTATTCTACAGTGTGTTAATCTGACTTCCCCCCATTCGCTACTTGAGTATGAGTATGGAAGAAGTAAATGTAATGTTGAGAGATGATGATGGGGTGGATAACACATACACACAAACACACTCAGGCACATAGTCTCAAAACAAACCATCCAAGTTGACTTGCCACGCTCAAAAGCAGTTCAGTGTGTAGAGATAGAAAGGAGGAGGAGGAGAAGGAGGAGATGGAGGAGACGGGATGGGCCACAAATAACATTTGAAAATATGACAAGAGTTGAGTTGAGGATCGTTAGTTCTTATTGCCACAGAAACTGTTTCCCAATCCTCCTCTCTCTCTCTCCCCATTTCTCTCGACTTTCTCTTCACTTTCTAGAGAGAGGGAGAGGGAGAAAGCGAGAGGCTCATAATTTGGAGACTCATCAGCTTGATCGTCAACATGAGGAATATCATGTCATCATCTAATTCATTCCCCTCGCAGCCACTCTCTTCTTCTCCACTTTAGTCGATGCCATGTATAATAATATTATATTGTACAAAGCTTCCACTTTCATATCTTTTCCCTTCTCCGCTTTCTCTCTCTCTCTTTCTCTCTGGTGCGGTTCGAGTGTAAGCCAAAACCACTATCATGTCATTTCTCCTTTATTTACCATGAACACTGAAGAAGACAGAGAGTCAGCACCCCACACACACACACACTTTCACTCAGTATGGGCTGACACAGAGGAGAAGTTGGAGAGTTAATATTAATGCAAAGTGTAGTGGAGCGTCAAGTAATAATTTCTATACACAGCTCCTCATTCATTCATTGTCCCCTCTCTCCCTTCCTCTCCCTTGTCTGTCTCCTGTGTGTGTGTGTGTGTTCTTTATTTTATAATGTAAGCACCCCAAAACACTCATGCACCCTCAAAGCCACCCACCGTACGATTAGCAGTGCATCATAACCACTGTAGATCTTAATTGCTCCTCTCCACTTCCCATTGTCACTCTCCACACAATGTGTCCTCATCCCATCTCCAATCTTCATCATGTCAAGAACGAAGAATAGAGATAGGAATAGAGGAAGGGTGGGGAAAGATAAAGGAAGACCAGGGCAGTTCCGCCTTTAATTATTACAATTAAAAAGTTAATGACACAACCATGCTCACTGACTTTCACCTAGTGTTAGCGTCAACTTTCACTACACCGTAATAAGCCGGTCAATTTCATTATCCTCAAAATTGTGTCTTGGAAATTTGGACGAAAATACGAATTTCAGGTGAAAGTGAGTGAGCTAAAGAGATAGGTTTTGCAAAAACAGATGTGAATAATTTTAAGTTAAATTTATTTATTTTTTGCAACTGCTTCAACAATATTATTTTTTTTTGCAAAATTTGATCGGTTGAAATTATGACAGAAGCGGAGAAGTTGTTTCCAAATGTAGAAGGAATAAAAGCATTTGATTCTCTTTGATCCTTTGTTTATGGACCGTGCAAAATTGGAGTCGAGGGGTTTTGAGGCAAATATTGAAAAGATTGTGATGATCCATTTTGGAAGGGCCGGTTTTGGGAGCAGCAGTATGAATAAATTCATGGTAAATCGTGTGGTCCTTATCTGTTGTTCCTCATATAATATTTAATATGATGTTTCGTCCCTCGAGAATCCCACATTACACACACACACACACACGCATACACAGTACCATACGAGGGCCAAATAGGGGGACAATGTATATTTTGGGAAAGGAAGGGAAGGCACGAAAAAAATTGACAGTGTAAAGAAAATCCTGGAAATGTGTATACATTCTAAATTCCAAATAATACATTGAACCATTTTGTGTGTGTGTGTTTCACCCCGTACACTACGTGTGTATGAAGAGAAGAGAAGAGAAGGAAAGAGAAATGCTCATATGGGATAATAGAATGGAGCATTACGGAGGGGAAAGCTGAAAGAATGGTGAATCAACACGACAAATAAACATGAAAAGAGTCGATGGTTGTAACGACACAGCAACAGCGTCTCTCTTCTCTTTCGATGTGTGTGTGTGTTGTGTGTCCGTATGTGAGTATTGAAGAATGGAAAGTCGATGATAAGACCATTTACCTAATTCCAACATTTGTATCTCCTATCTCAAAGCCAGCCTGTGTAAACTCGAGTGTGTTTTTGTGTGTCGGGTTGATACTCTACATATGAGCAAACGACGAAGGAAAGAGAAAGGGGAGAGAAAGCTGGGGAAATATGCATGAAGCTAAAAAAGAATTCTTCTCCGTTTCAACAGGAGCATCAGGGGTTAAAAACTTACATGATTTCTGCTACACACAAACATGCTGAGGGTTTCAATACATAGAGAGGACAAATCCATACCCTCTCTCACAAAAGTTAACTGAAGACTCTCTACTAGAGACACACGCACTGAGAGAGGGTCTGAGAAGGTTGGGGAGGTGGAAGTAAAGTGAGGAGATAGTGTAAAATCCTGAGGCGGAATTTGAAGAGGATTCCCATTGGAGTGCAAGCAAATTGTCCTCTCTTTCTCTCTCCTCCCTTCGTCTGCTCTGCTTTCGCCTTTCTCTCTGCTTTCTCCTTGTTTACCGGCGAATATATACAGGATTAGCCGTGGATTTATTAGAGACTATTTACATTTTATTCAAAATGCTATGGGCAATTACAGGAGGCTCGTCTCTTTCCCTCTCTCTGTCTTTCTCTCCTTTCCTCGTCTTTCTTCTCATCTATGGGTTGTTCGGATCCATTTCCACACACAAATAAGAAAGAGAGAGAGAGTGAGTGAGGGAATTTGGAGAAGAGAGAACGAAGGGGTTAGATTCAGAGCAGCTTTAATCAATGGATTTTTCTATTGGATTAACTTTTTCTCCCTTTCTTCCCCATCTGCACATTCTGGATTGCACATTCTCAAATGTAAATACTAAATGTATGTCTGTCTGCCTTTCCGTTCCTGTTTGTGTGTGTGTGGGTGTGGAAAAACAAATAACGTCTTTCTTCTTTCTCGGATTTCTAACAATCCCTCTCTCTCAATTCCTGGCTTTGGCTTTGTGCGTGTGAGAGAGAGAGAGAGAGGTCGGGTTAAAATCAAATGACAATTGGAAAGATTGGCGTTCCAACTTTTTGACAGTCTCTCTCTTCTTCAAATGACCCTCTATATGTAATGGTACACAATGGGTTGTCACAATGTCTAGCTTCAGTCCACACTCCACCATCAGATGAGACAATGGAGATTTTTTTTGAGAGAGGACTCAGATTGCGGTGACTGTACAAAGAATCTTATTGATTCTCTCTCTCTCCCAATTCCTCTGTTGTACTTTGTGTGTACTCTGAGCACACACCACTCACTCTCTCTCTTCTGTAGTCATACGAAGCACATGGAAAGAGCGAGGAAGGAGCATTGAAATGCATGACATGGAAACTAATAGAAATTGGAATACAAAATACCAGCTTTACAGCCTCACCCACCCATCCACTTATACACATATCCTGTATTGGGTGTTGTGTGAGTGTTACTGGATTTTGGATTTTGTGTGTGTGTGTGGTGCTTACGCACAAACCAAAGAGGAACATTTTATTCGAGGAAAGTATGCGTTGCTTATTCAAATTGAAAAAAAGAACAAAGAACAAAGATGCTAAGAGTAGAATAAGCTCAGTTTATTTACGGGCGTCTTTCTCTCTCTCTCCTTCCCTCCCTTCAGAATATACACAGAAAATTGTATTATACATACACACATGTAACTCCTCTGGAGGGTAGGAGCTTCTGGTGAAAGTACAGAGGACTTTGAAAAGAGAGAGAGAGAGAGGGTGTGTGTGAATGTGGGGAGTGAGAGTGAAGAAAGTGGAGACAGTTTTCAATGGAACGTCTCTCTTTGTGCATGACTGGTAAAAGTTATCGAAGAGATGGAATGAAAAGGAGAAGAAGGGAGGAGGAGGAGGAGTGAAGAAAAAGAAAGTCGTAAAATAAAATTTACAATCTATGGATTTATATTCGGGGAGCAAAAAAGATTTGTAAGCACACCAACGAGGACACATCATTCTATCCCCCTCTCTTTTCACCCTCCTCTCCTTCGTAATATGCAAATTGGATGGTGCTCAAAGCGTAAATCTTTACATATAGAAATGGAAGGGGGAGGGAGAGTGAGAGTGAAAGTGTGTGTACTTTTTATATGGGCGTGACAATTCCATCGAAATGTATACACAACAGGAGGTTGAAAGCTGTCAAAAATTTACGATTGTGCAATTAATTAGAAAAAAACTATTTCGAGAAATAGCCTTGTTTTACTCTTTTTTATTCAAAAGAAGCACACACACATATACATGCACACGCACCGTCACACGGTGACAGTGTGTGTGTGTGTGTTAGGAAAAATTGGGAGGAATAGAAAAAAGAGGGGAAGTTGGAAAGTCGAGCTTCTTTTAATTAAAATTATTGTACACGGCGTCGTCATCAAATTAGTTTTTTTCTTTACCCTCTCGCACCCCCTCCTCCACCTCCTCCATGATACAGATTAGGTGAGGAGGAGGAGGAAATACTTTTCCTAGTTTTAAATGTAAAGACTCAAGTTTTTGAGAGAAAATGAACGACTCGTATGTACACACATTGGACAGAGGAGGAGAAGAAAGGGGAAGAAAAATCATTGATATTTTAAGAGTTGCAATCTGTGTAGCATCCGAGTATGTAGTTTATTGAGTTTTATTTGAAGGAGGTCAAAGAGAGTGTTAGGAAAGTCGTTAGCTCCATTCTTAGATACGTAGTACAAGCGAGTGTGTATTATGTAGTCCCGGATGTTAAGCCCTGTTATACTCTTCTCAGATTGTTTCTCTTTTTTTTTTGAGATTCTCAACGCATTAAATTGACTACAGTCTCTGCTCCTCTCTCCCTCCCTCTCTCTCTCTCTCTCGTGTGTGGAGAAAGAAAGCAGGGCTCATTATAACCTTGACTTGGGATGAGTTTGGAGGGGAGAAAGTCGAGGAGGGTTTAGCAGGAAAGTTAAGAAATGCATGAAATGAGTTTGGTGGAGTGCATAAAAAATGACTGCTGGCTCCTCCCTTCCCTTCCTTTATCCTTGTATCCAAAGGCCCTTAAAAACGAAGATTTGAGGTACGTGAATGTCCCCATTCTCACGTAGGCTTCTTCTTATCCTTCGCGAGTACACCTTCTTTCGGAGGTGCATATATTAACAGAGAAAATTGTTGGAACTGCCACAGCAGACAGGCAGTCTACACTCACACACACACGCACGAGAGCTGACTTTCACTGTTGGGTGTATAGATTTTATTTTTTGTGAATCCCCGATTATTATATGGATGTGGATACATTGTGTGGAGAAAGTGGAGAAGATATGGTTGGGAGGATGTACCGTTGACTGAATTTGGTGAAAATATCGAAAAGTTTCATGGAGGGAATTTATGCAATATCCGTTTTCCGGTGGTTTCTCCATAATAATGTGTGTGTGTGCCTGTGTACATGTGTAGGGAGAGAGAGACTTTTTTATCTGACAATCTTTATATCTCATCAAATGACGTTTGGGAGAAGGGAGTATTGATGTCTCATGTAATATTTTCCATATTTAGTGTGGAGAAGAGAAAGTCTTCTTTTAGAGAAAGGGGAGAATTCAATGAGGAATGACTTTAAAGGGGAATGGAGGAGGGTAGAATCAAAAGAGCTAGGTCAATACGAGTGGAGGGGATAAAGAAAATAGGAGTTTATTTTTTGGTCACGGAGGTGCAAAAAAAGGAGACAGTAACTGTGTGTTCTCTGTTGTGGGATGGGGTGGATGAGAAAGTGCGTGTGGTGTGGGGGTATGTATTTCACCCTCTTCTTCTCTATTGTGTAACTTGAATAAAAGGCAAATAAATATCTGTGTACACTTATCTCTGCATGGAGGAGGAGGATGCACACATACACAGTGTAGGATACAGAAGGGGATGAAAGGAATGAAGGGGGAAAGTGGAGAAGGGATAAGGAAAGAAGTGGAAAAGAAGACAGAGAAGGGACTGGGGGGAGGGAAAAAAGGAGGAGTTGTGAGAGTCTAATATTAATGTACATGATTTTTTTCATTGTGGGTGGGGGTGGTTTTGAAGAGTCTCTTCATCTCTTGTGGAGATGTAAAAATTATATGTAATATCAACGGGTGGAGTGGCGAGGGTGGAGCGAGCTATAAAAACACCTTTTGACTTTCTCCTTTTCTCTTTCTTTCCGTTTTAATATAAATAAATATAATTTTGGTAAAAACTAGACAAGGGAGTGCAGACAATTTTTTTGCTAAATTAGTTTCGAATTTAAAATTTTGTATATTTTACTCTGACATATTTTGAGTGCATGATAATTAAAATATGGGAGAAAATAGATATCAAAATTTTTAATTCAAAATTCTAATTTTTTAGAGACATATTTACCACTAATTTCTAAAATACACCTCGAAATTTGAAGGAATTTTTGAAAAATGCAGGTTACACTAAAGAAAATCCAATAAATTTTAAAGAGAAAGTTCAATTGACCTTGCTTCTGTGAAATTCTTAAACAAAATAAAACCAGTTACCCTCTCTAACCTTGGCCACAGATTATTGACGAAGCCAATACAAACGATGAGAGGAAAAGAAGAGGATCCTTAGTCCCGGCTCACCCTCCTTTCCACTGTATGTAGGTTCCGTACATAATGACGAGCTGAAGGATAAAATATAGAGAGAATGGAAAAAAGAGAAGGCGCGACGACCGACAAACTAGGTGAATAATTCACGAGGCACACACAAAGGGCAAATATAATTCAAGCTCGCCTTGAATTATATTTGCCTCGTCAAAATTTCACAAGTCACATGCTGAGAAAGTATCAAAAGACTTGGGCTTTCCTCCTCCCTCCTCCACCTCCTCCTCCTCATCTTCTCTTTGCTCCTCGTGTCGAAAAGACAGGATTCGAGACTCAACACACATTCACACACACACAGTTTACTATTACCACCACCCTGACGACTCTCTCTCCCGCTTTCTCTCTTTGTATTATTTTCACAATATCTTAGCACCATTATCAATGGTATTAGCACCCCTCCGTCTCTATACCCCTTCCACACGTACATGTATAATGTATGTATACAAAACACATAGACACAAAAAATGAAACACACCACCACCTCTCCACTACACACACACTCTTTCTGTGGGTGACTGGTAGAGAGAGAGGGAGAGTTCGTCCCACATCACCGGCACTCCTTCTCTCCTCTTTGGAAAAATCCAATAAGGCATGAAAGACGAATCCCTTTTCTTTTCATCATGGGGATCTCTTGAGGGTTCGAAAATTAACTTTCTCTCAATCATATCGCCTTTGAGGCCGCTCTCCTCTGTTGTGCCACCATTATTTGTGCCATCTCGACTTACTCTCCCGCATCCTCCATCCTCCTCCTCCCTTCCTCTCCCTTCCCTCGATAGAAGTACAGTGTAGAGGAAAGATTCTTTTTCTTCTTTTTCTCTCGATTTTTTCCCTCCTGTAACCAAACCACACAGGCACACACAAAGACACCACCCGACAAGACACAGTCCTTCCCCTCCAGGCAACACACAGTACACATAAAGCAACCCTGGCACATTTCATACATATAATAAAGATTGCTATAGATTTGGAGGGATAGGGAAAAAACGTCCAATTCACACCCAATACAAAAATACCAGCAATGGTCATATCCTCCTCCTCCTCACGCATCTCAAACATCCTCAGATGACTGTCTATTATGACAGTCTGATATTCTCATCCGAGAGAGAAGAGGGTGGAATAAAATAGCCAGGGTATTTTGACGACATTATCTGTCACAAAAAATGCCATCACAGCTCAAATTTCGTTTTTTCTTTATCCCCTCTTTTCAACGAGGAGACCAGGGAGGGGGGCTCAGGTTTTTTTATGCTAATATCAAAAACTCTCCTCCTTCTTCTCTACACACTTTACACTTTGTCAAAAGAATCCAATAATTTCCCCCCTCCTTTCTCTCTCTTCGATTGTATGTGTACAGATTCGTGATTCGTATATTTGACTTTTGAAGAAAAGATTCTTTCACATAACAATGGAAGGTTTCGTAAGGGAGGACAGACTTTTGGTCTGGAAAGAAAGGAAGGAAATGCATTGATTCCAAATTAATTAGCAATGGAGAAAAAAGAGGATTGGGAAAGGAAAGAGTGAGAGAGAAAGAGAGGAGAGAAAGTGTGCAGACGTAAGCTTATTTTTTAATATAATAAAAAGACTGCCCTTAAGTCTATAGGCTTTGACTTTCTTTGTGTGATACGTATAAATACAAGGAATACAATATAAGGATGATGATGAGTAGGGACATTTTTATGGAGAAAAGATTTTTCTCCTCCTCCCTCCTCCCCATCCTCAAATTCTCTCACTATCTCTCGTCTTCTCGCGATGGCTTAGTGGCAAGTGATAAAGAAATGGAGACGAAAGATTTTTTTGGAGAAGACGAAGCAGGAGGAGGAAAGAAGACTATGAGGAGGGAAGTATGGAGAGTGACTAAGAAATGGGGGTCCCAAAAAAAAGATTGGCATTATATGACAAATCCTTGTGGCATGGCCGTCGAAAAATTTCAAGCTTTGACAGTTTCTTCTTGTTCTCTCCCCATCTCTCTCCTCCCCCTCTTCTACTCTTCTGGTATTCTTATTTTGTCCTTTTGTCCCTTGAGTTGTTTCTTTGTATTGTGGGGATCGGTCTTTCCCAGCTTCAGCTCCTCTCTCTCTCTCTCCGTTGTCTGACTCCACGTTCCGTCCAGTTTTTGGTGCAGTTGGCTTTGGCATGGTCCAATGTGTGTGCTCGACTTTGCCCAACAGAGTTGAAAAGAGTTGAAAAGAGGAGAGGAAGAGGAGGACGACTTGTACAACTCCTCCTCAATGATTCTTCTTCTTTATTCAACTCTCTCTCTCCCTCCTCCCTCCTCTCTTTCTCTGTACTTTCACTTGAGATTTGAGAAATGGTTCCACTCCCTCTATATCCTTTATGTTCTTGGCGAACCACCAAACCCAACTATCGTATCGATGGATTTACTTTTCCTCATCTCATCTCATTCCATGTTTCCAGTCTTCCCCTCTCTCTGTACTCTGGACTGGTGTGTGTGTGTGTGTGAAAGGGGCCACCAAAATTCGGAGCTGAGCACACAGATATAGACACAGACTGCGAATTATTATACACATACTTTCTCCCGGCCTTTATCTCCAAGTCATAAGATGAGACGCCACATCATCTATATAATAGTTCTATAATTTAGTAGTTGTAATTTTTTTCTCTCCTCTCTCTCGCTTAGCTGTAGCTGTACTTCAAAAAACGTACGCAACTGCGTATACGTAACGCACTGTAAACGCAAGGCCAGGAAGGCACACACACATAAGCAAAAAAGAGAAAGGATGATACGATATTTTCACCATCTTTTGCTTAATAAGGCATGTGGAAATGGGCTATGAAATTCAAGAAACATGTTTTATGACATTACGCTCCTCTCCCTCTCTCCTTTTTTGACTACACGACTTTCTCTCCCTTTCTCTCTCTCGTCCTCTATTCTTCAGTCATGGCAGAACATTTAACCCGAATTTTCCATGGGTATGAAAAGGATTCTAATATAAGTAGCACACTTTTTCCTTATTTCCCTCACTCTCTCCCTCTCTCTTCATTCTTCTTCTTCCTTATTTTTTATAGCTAAACTTACTTTTAACTTGATTAAGCATCAACCATGTACAGAGTACAGACACACACACACACGCAGAGACACAGACTTTTTCATGTATACTAAAATGAGCAGCAGACTGTGAGAGGGAAAGAGGAAGAGTGAGTGGGTGTGCTTTTTGCAAATATTTCAACATTTTTGACACAGGTTTAAATGTTATTTTAAACCCTCCTTTCCCACACACACACACACTCACTAACTTGTGCTCTCTCTCCTTTCTCCTTGTCTTTAAAGAAATAAAGGAAGGGGGAAAAAGTTTCTCTCCCTTCAACGCACCAACAACAGGTCCTGAATTCAAACGTAATATATCATCATGAAAATTTTTTTTCCTTTTTTATAAAGAATAATGTAAGTTTTACAAATTTTCTCCCTCCCTGCTTTCTCCCCCTTTTCTCCTCTCTCTCTCGCTCTCTGTACGTACACACTCCGCGGGAAGAAACTTTTTAACACAATTTTCTTGGCTGGAGTTTGTGAAAATGGAAAGGCTAATTCTTGGTATGCAAGGCTGAAACCGTTTGAAAATTAGAATCGTATAAATGGATCAACGAGAGGGAGAGAGGGACAGAAAATATATTAGGAAAAAGAGTATATTTTTTTTGATAAATTTAACTTGTGCAAAATTTCCGAGTACGAGGATATGGAGGATGAAAGAAGAGGAGAGATAATGCACAGTTTAGCTTGATTTAGTTGGAATGGCACAATTTATTTCGATTACAACAGTGGAGAATCTTTATAGTAATAAATTGTGTGTTATTTTTAAAGCCAACTCCAGTCTCTCTCTCTCTCCCTCTCTCTCTCCTTTCCTTCAGTCCTTATATAAAGATAATAAAATATTTTTTACACACACATAACCGTGTCATGTGCATGTTCCTTTAATATACTCTCTGGCCCAGAGATAGAGATAGAGAAAGCACCTCTTACAATATACGAGAGAGAGAGAGTGAGTGTGTGTCTGTAGAGTTTATTTATGAAAGACCACATTATTGCGTTGACTACGATAGATAGATTATGTTATGTGCCTGGCTTTTTTTCCGTGTGAGACTCCCAAGGTTTGAGGAGCTGGAACCCACAAAAAGGAGCGGCAGCATCAGAGAGAAAGGAGGGAATAGTAGATTTGTGATGTTTCTCCCCCATATAAGGAGAAACAGCTTTAGTCTTTTGTACGAAGGACACACACACACACACAGAGGGAAGAAGGTAGTGGAGATATGTTGAAAATAAGGGATGTTGGAATATACATAAGCATATTAGGGAGGAGGAGGAGAAGACAAGAGCAGGGTAAAGAGTGGCGAGTGACTACTACAAGAACTTTCTCCAGAATCTTACCCCTATGTACTATGTAGAAAGGAGTGAGTGTGTGTGTGTGGAGGGTGAAGCCTTTTCCATGGGCATTGCATGGGCCATGGTAGAGTGAAAAGAAGGAAGGAGGGAGGTCATTAATATTCAAACTCCTCGTGAGGAAACTTTTCGGACGGACCTTCTTAGATGAAGCGGAGCTGGGAGTGCTTAAAATTCCATGCTCGACTTTCAAAGAAATAGAGAGATTGATATTCATGTGCTCTTCGCGACTAGGACTCTAGTTTTTGTTGCTTAACTCATCCTCATCTTTTTCTTCTTCATTCGTCCCCCTCCTCTCTCTCTCCTACCCCTACCATCCGATTTCGAAGCCAATGTAACGCCACACACACATCCACACTGTGCCGTCTGTATTGTGTGAAGATGCAAAGGAGGGAGAGAAAGTGAAGTGAAAGAAATGAAATTTTTTTTATTCTCTAGAATATCCCTGCTTTTTTCTACCTTGTAGCAACATATGTGTGGCTTAACTTTGTATGATTCAACATTTTTTTGAAAAGAGACTTGGAGAAGGAGAAAGTGCATTATTTTCTCCATCTGACTTTTACACACATTTTTTTCTTTTTGGAAATCAGCTTCAGACTCATGCGGTATTTTTGGGGTGGATGAGGATAAAGATGAAGAAGGGTGGAGGAAGGGAGAAAAATATTACGAGATTTTAGATTTTAACTGCATTAAGTTAATACAGGAGCAACTAATTTCCAGATGGCAGATTCGAGGGACGGGGAAAATTCAATGTGTATGTGTGTGTGTGGGGAAGAGGGGACAAAGGCAGACCGACCTTTTTTTCATATATTTGTGTGTGTACAGAGAAAGTCGGGCTTTGGAGGATTGAGGAGGAGGAGGGGATTGAGGAAGCAGATAAAATATGGCGGGATTCTCTAAATGGGTTTTGTATCTCCTACGTGCAAAATTGTATTCTTTTCCACTATGAGTCTACTCTCCTGTATGAGACTTTCTCCTTGTGTTTGAGTCCCTCCAGTTGTGCGCACAACAGTCACAACCAAAACAAGAGGATTCATTTACTCAGTCGTCTATGTTTCAACTACTGTAATAAAGCAACACTTTTTTTTGTGTGTCCCCTCTGGTTTGAGATGGGGAATGCACAGGTAAAGAATTTTGCAGAACAACCACGTCCCCCCTCATCCTCCCACCATTTTCTATGTCGTCCTCTGTTTAAATTAGAATTTATGGAAGAGAAAGTCCGGACTTTTCATTGTGCTAACTATTCAAAGAAAGGGAAGGCGAGGGATTGGACAAAATTTGGAATCATTAATATTCCTGGGTGTACAGTGTGTCTCCAATGCGCAAAATGTTTGGACATTCGAAAAGAATTGTATTGTTTGAGTGAGGTAAAAGCACCATGGACAAACTTAGTTTAGCCGTCGTTAATATGTGTCAGTGGGTTTATTTCGCAATAATTTGGATTGTGCAGAAAGTTGAGGAAATAAACTCACTTTGAATTGAATTTGTTGAGCAAAATCTTAATTTTGTAGCAATATTGCAAAAATAAAATTATTTTATTTTCCATCCAAGCGAAAGTTGAACGCAAATTCTAGATTGAAATATTTATTTCATAAACAATAGTTTGGAAAATTCCCAAGAAATTGAAAAAAGGGGGTCCAAAATTTCGTTGACACATTGTATGTAGTACGCACTCGGAAAAAAAAGATAACAAAAACAACATCCACACGTCGGAGTGACATTTTTTTGCAAATATCAGTCCGAACGAGTTTCTCCATTTGTTGAAAGGAGTCCCTTTCTCATTTCTGCTTCTTACAATGTGTGTGTGTGTGTGGAATTCTGCTAATATTTTTCTCATTTCCTCCCTCCATATCTTGCCCACTTACATTGAGAGGGATATAACAATAGTAGGAATTTTTTTGACCTACTTGGAAAAGTCAATGGTTAGCTCACACACTCTCTTCCACACGCACACACACACCCAAATACACAGCCAATGGAAATATCAATGGAGAAAATGAAAAGGGGGTTTAGAGACAGAGTGTGTGTATGTTTTCATGGGAGTAGGAGAAAGTTGGAGGATAAAATGATTTGGGGGGGTATATATTGGAGATAATAAGAGGAGATGACATGACACGAGAAGGGTGTCACTTACATAGAGTCCTTGCCCTTGTAGAGTAGTCGGGAATTGCTTAACTGGATTTTCTCTCTCTCTCTCTCTCTCTCTTTCTTCATCTCTCTCTCTCTTGTTGCCATTTAACACTGTACTACACAGAGACTAGTGCGCTGTGTGCAAGAAATACGTAGTCTCCAAGAATTGTTTCTATTCTCTTCCCCTCTTCTTTTTTGTTTGCGAGAAGGATATTGCGTTGGATACAAGTGAAAGGGAAGAGCGAGTGTGTGTGGAAGAGAGAGAGAGAGAGAGGGAGAGAGGGAGAATCAGCTGGGGAAATGAGAGAGGATCCAAAACATTCTTGAGCTGTAATATGAGCCAAAGGTTGGTTCCAAAGCTCACTTTTATTGATAGTTCCCAGGGAGGAGGCAGCCTAGAGTAATCGTGTGATGGTATTGCTCTGCCTACATGTCCTACATGAAGATTCCCCGTCCTTCATTCCTACACAACTCACCACTCTCTTTTTTTCCCTTTTTTCTACCCACACACACACGTATATATATATCTTTTACCTTGTATACTGATCTCAGAAGAAAAAGAGGGTGGAAGGTACAGACTGGGAGTACATATACATGTATATGTGTAATAGAGTGGGAGAGGGAGAAATGGTAAAAATCATTTGGTCCCCTTGGAACAGAGGAGATGACATGCATACGCAAATAAATTGACTGGGAATAATAAAGGAGGCTGGCAATAACTAAGTTGCATGACAATGACAAACATGAATTTTTCTACCTACCCTCTCTTTTCACAAGCACACACACAAGCACACACACACATGCAGGCAAGGGAGGGAGGCAGGGACAGGGAGAAAGAGACACGTTTTTTTCATTTGTAAAGGCTACACCCCACCATATGTGTCTACAGAGAAAGAGGGAGAAAGCGAGAGAACAAGACAGTTGAGCTGTTTACATTTCTGTTGCATCCCTCCTCTCCATTACAGTCTTCATGTCATAGGCTGCAGACAGGAGATGACTCAAAGTACAAGCCAAAAAGAAAAGTTTTGAGAACTGTAAATATGTAGAGTACAATTTCCCCGTGATAAAACATACACACTTGTATGCAATAGAAGGAGAAAGTCTAAAGCAAAAAATGTGTGTGTTCATCTGCATGGAAAATCTAATCTTAGAAATGGATAGAGAGAAACAGTAGAATCACATCTGGATGAGATGCAGAAAGAGAGATGATAATTTTGTACATACCTCTATATTTAGAAGAAGGTGAGACAGAGGACCACGTCTCGTGTCCTTGACTACATACGCGTATACGTGTGTGTTCGTGTGTACTTTGTACAGTGATGATGGCAAGGGGGAAGATGGTAGGAATGGGTACATTGGAAGAAAAAGGAAATTTTCTTACGTCCTGCATCTCACTGTCTCTCACTCCTAAGACCTTGGTGTGTGTGTGTGCTTTGGCTGGAGATGAAGAGAAAGAGAGAGAGATGCAATAGAGTTATGCAAGCAAAGCACATACATAGGAGGTAGAGGAGCGTGGAAGATTTTTACCCGCACAGTCGTTTTCCCCTTTAATGATGTGAGAGAGTTTGTCTTCTCTTATTATATATTAGACATTAGGTAGACAGGGGAAGAGAGAGAGGGGGGAGGGAGAAAGAGGTAGACTTTCTCTTTTCTTCTGACTTATCCCATAGGCTCTCTGTCTACTCTCACAAACCAGTAGCTTTCCCCGTGACTACTCCACACTCTCTCCCTTTCGAAGAGAGAAAGGAAGAAAGACACACACAGAGGGAGAGGAGATGATTCTCTTTCTTGTGAGTGTGTCTGGTTGTATATTTAAAAGGGGGAATAATGAACAGCTAAATATGGTTAAGTTAGTCGAGTCAGAGGAGGAGGAAGAAGAGGAAGAGTGGGAGGAGGAGAAGAATTTCAGACTTTGTATTACAAGATGGATGGGGAAATTATGGAAAATTTTGGGTACAAATATAGACTTCCTTTATGGTTGAAAATGAGACGCTCAAGTATAAATCTTCCTTTTCTCTTCTTTTCTCCCTTCTCTGTCTACTCCTGCTGTTGCTCCCACTATATGACTTTACAAATAGTTTTACTCCACTTTTCTACGAGAATGGAACGAGGAATTTATTTCAGAGAGAGATTCTCTCCTCCCTCCACTCGCCATGTATTCTCTTCCCTTCCTTCCTCCCTTCCTTGTGTATCCGTGAGTGTGTGTGTGTGTCATGGCCGGGAATAGACAACATTCCGAAATTATTCTTGTACACTCATTCTCAATTTTCTGTTATACATATCTACCGTATTTTTGTCCTATCCTTCTATACTAAATAGTCACCCGACTTTGATACAAAAAGAAATGTGAGAGTGAGTACGACAAACTCCCAGGATTTTAGTACGTCGAACATGATAGTAAAAAAAGTGTAATTGCTCCATATTCAGCCACCATATCAAGTCACACCCTTGCCTGCCCCTCTCCCTCATCCATCTATCCCTCCCCCCAATACAAAGGAGAGAGAGGGAGAAAATGGTGTGTGTGTGTGTCGGTGGAGGAGGGGAGGGGATGGAGAGAAACGAGAGAGTAAATATTTTGTCTTGTTAAGTAAGTTGACCATGACGCCATTTTGACTCGGAGAGATTGGTGACCAAAGGGAAAGGGAAAGGCCAGAGAATTGAGTTTAGCCTTTTCCTATACTTTTGCTTTCTCTCCTTTTCCTCTTCTTCCCGTCTCCCGGTTGTTGCTCAAGTCCAAAGCTTAAAAAAGAAGGGATAAGACAAAGAGGATAAGGTGGAGAGAGAGAGATACAATGCAAGTCATTCAGTTGGATAGAGGGAGAATGAGGGTAAGACTTTTTCTTCCTGCTTTCCCTGTGTGTGTGTTCAAGGAAGAGGGGGGGAAAGGCGGATGAGTCTTAGACTCGGCTGATCTGTGCTGTGTATGTATCTCTCTCCCATTGTGTGTGTGGGTGAGAGGAGAGGTTCCCTGCTCCCTCCTCCACGCTATGGAAATGGTTAGTTTTGTTTCGCTTTTATGGATACACGCCTTTATCAATGCGTGGAGAAATGAAAGTTCAAACGAGGAATGGAGAGAAACGGATGGCACACAATTTGCTTCTCCGGTCTTGAGGGACTCATAAAAGTACTAGATTTACTTTAGCATTCATACTGCTGATGTGTACTCCCTTCTCCCATCCACACACACACACATACACAGAGGGAGGAAGGGAATAAGGGGGATGGTGGTTTTGCCTAGGTTTGGGGAGGTAGAGAGCAAATGTGTGTGTGTGGAGAGAGCACTCCTCCCGCCTTCTGTCTTATTACACTGCACACTGTACGTTTCTTCCTGGACTGTTGAAGGTTCAACGAGCGAAGGAGGAGAGGGAAAAGCTAAGGGAAAAAATTTGGGACGTGTAAGAAATTCTCAGTCTTTTTTCTCCTCCCTATCTCTACACTACTCTTCCCTCCTTCTCCTTGTTCTCCCTGTGTCTGTCTACATAAGATGAGAGAAGGAGAGATCGGGGGACTTTGAGTCACTCCGCGACTTGGCTCCATAAGTCAATCCTCGTTTGGTCCTGTGTTGGATAAATATAAAGAAGGAAGGCAGAGAGCAGAGCTACCTTGTTCCACCGCATTTTTTTCCAGTCTACCCTTCACATCTCCACAGTCACCGCAGACACACATCACTACATACTGTGTATACACACACACACGAGCACGCGAAGAGGAGAGCGGCGTACTTGTTCATCAGTCTGTCACTCTTCATCAAGCCATTTGTTCCTTGAATGAAAAACTAAATAAGTTTTCACATCGATTACCAACTGGTGACTCCACAGTCAACCAGAAAGAAGGAGAAGAGTCAAACTCAGACTCCTCCTGGCTTCAATACCCACTCACTCACACTCAGTCTTTTGAAAGAACACACACGCACACACGAGAGAGAGAGAGAGCGAGGCACTGCCACTGCCTCTGTCAGCCTTTAACGCCTTGACTATCGCTCAACCCTGGAACTACCCACATGTATATATGTATATATATATGGCTGTACAGGAAGGATATTACTCACCATATGAACTAAGACACTCAATGAGATGAGCCTTTCCTATATACAACATGTATATATACATGTACGCTACGTGTGGAGGCAAGAGCTTTCCCCTCTAGTGTGCTGTCACTGGGCTAGAAAGGTCCAGATATGGCCGTAAAGGGACTTGACATATTTCTCTCTCTTTCTCCTTTCCTTTCCCGTCCTTCTATCCATGCATCTGAATTTGTCCTCCTCCTTGGAGGGAGGAGGAGGGGGAGAGGAGAGGAGACGACCGTCGACCAAAAAAGGCCAAGTCATGAATGAGCCATATCCCCCCGCTCTTGAGGGAGTCAATGTAGAGAATGTGAAGGAGGACAAAAAATAGAGAGCCCCAACACACCAGAATAAGAGCAGAAGCCAGGAGAAAGTGTGTGAAAATTTCTCTCTCTTTCTCTTCCTCTCTCTCTCTACACACATTAATCCTGAAAGTCACGTAAAGAAATGCCCTATAAATCAACACCTGAGCAAATTTTCCATGCATTTTATGTATTATTAGTACACATGATTAGAAAGAGTCCCGTTTCTCCATCCATTTATAAGCTATAGCCAAAATCATTGGACTGTACACACACACACACACACTACATGTATATCGTTATATTGTATACACGGTGCACTCGCTATACCCACTTTCACATTGAACTTTGGATGCCACAGCAGCAGCAGCAGGCCCACTTTCTCCGTATTGACAGTTCATTGCAAGAGCTGGGTGAAAGTGTGTGTGTGTGTGTGAACTGTCAACTTTTTTTCTCTCCTCCTTGTTGATCGCATCCCTGTTCATAGGGATGAGTTTTTTATATACAAATGCTATGCCACAATGTTCTGTCTTCACATCCAACCCTCCACACACACACACACATCACATTTACATTGCTTTAGCATATTGGCATTGGTTGGGCCAAGAAATGGGACGACGCGAAAACGCAATTTAAAAATGAAGCTTTCCCTCTCACTCTTCCCAAACTCAACTCTTCTCCTCCTTCCACAAAAAAATACTCTCGTTCAGCCCTGCTCTCTTGAGTGTCTGTCTCTGTCTGTCTGCTTGTCTACCTCCCATCATGCATACTTATTAGGCTTCTTTATAGGGGGTCAAATAAATGGAGAGAGAAGCACACATAGGCAAACAGGGAGAGAGAGAAGGGTGATATATGGACGAGGGATCATATAATTTTATGCTTTTAGAACATGACAAGTATGGAAAAATTACTTCACTACTTCAGCAGAGGAGAGAAGAGAAGAGCAAGGTTATGTGTATAGAGAGGGAGATGATGTGACGTTGGGAGTGCGTGTGTGGATGTAGACAGGGGGAGAGTGAAAGATCGATTTACTTTTTCATGTCGTCTCTATTCAAAAATATTATTTCATCAACTATATCTATCTTGTATACATCCTCTTTCTCTCTGTGTGTCCCCCCTCGGAATCTTTTTGCTTCCTCTACGTGAGCCCACAGTTTATCATAAAGGCCTTTCCCTCCACACAAGCACACACACACACACACAAACAAACCCATAAGCTTCCGAATAAAAAGCAATTCACGTTGTTCAACTCTTTCTTTCTCTCTGCATGCTCTTTCCCCTCACACAGGCACACACAGGCAGACCCCAGACACAGAGGCATGTATAATATAAAAGGATGCAGCGCACATTGTTCACATTCTGATAAGCCGTACTCACAAAAACGAGACCAATGATGATGATGATGAAATATTTTGACTGTGTGCTACTCGAAAGAGAGGGAAAGAGAGAGAGAAAAGAGACGTGGGGAGGAGAGTTGTGGAAAGAGAAGCATCATTTGCATCATTCATCAAGGAATTATAGAAGTATAGTCAGAGAAATTTTCATTTCATTAAGTTCAAACGTGTGGTCGTCCCTTGAATTACTCTTTAGCTTTGACTTCCCGCCACACACACACACATTACATAGAAAAGCCAGGGAGAGAGAGAATGTGGATTTACAGCGGGGCTTAATGAATGAATGTAGGAGAGAAGTGATACTCACAATATTATATGAAGTTGAGAGAAAGGAGGAGGAGGAGGGAGGAAGACGGAGATGATGAAGGAGGGCGGAGAAGAAGAGACTTATATATAATAGAAATAAGAATGTAGTGACTGGTGAATGCAAAGGAACAACAAGAAGATATATATGAATTCCCTATTCGACTTTCTCCTCCTTCTGAGATGAGATAAACAAGATAACTTGCAGAATAGACACAGCAGATCCCCGCTTTCACTTTCCCCTCTTCCTACTAGAAAAGAGAAGAGGGGAAGGGGGAAAGCTTGGTAAGAACAAAGTTTGTGTATTTGTGAAGAACGCTTCTTAGTTTTTTTCCTACTCCCTGTCTTAAAGAAGACAGACGAATGCTTCGTGAAAACTTTGAGACATATTCAAGCTGAGCAAGTGTAAAGCTCGTACATACACACACACAAAATAGTTTGTATGTGGTGAGATGTACATGGTCCGATTATCTTTCTATCAATTTTTTTCTTGGTATTCTACATTTTTTTAACATGTTTCTTTCCTTCATTCTTCACTCTTTCGGGTTGTTGTCTATATCTTACAACATGTTGTTGAGGGGAAAGCGTGTGCCTGTGTCTGGTCATGAGTTAATGTAAGCAGGAGGGGAGTGGATAATAGGGGAAGAATCGGAGAATCTGGAGAGAGAGAAATAAAGAGAGAGAGAGAAAGGAAAGGAATGTGATAGGCGGCGATGATAGCATGTGATCATTAAGGAGATTCGCAAAGGAGAAGAACATTTCATGTGCAAAGCCAGAAGCTTCTCATTTTTTCCCATCTCCTCCTCTTCCTCCTTTCCCCTCCTTTCCCCACTGAATGTTTCGTTCACTACGAGTACATGTCTTTATTATATGGAGGGGGAACAAATAAGTGAAGGGAAAAATCATCAGCATTTTCAGTTCGTGACACTGCTCATTTTATTTTCTTACATGGTTTTGACATCCAGCCAAGAGAGCATTTAGCGAAGAACTACATGGATGTACAAGCAGGGACACACACAACACGCCGAGAAAGCAGAAATGAGAGAGAGAAAGTGGGAAATTGGAGGAAGAGAAGAGGAAGAAGGGAAAGAAGTTGAGTGTGAGTGTGTATCCGTATTGCGTAAATACATCAACTCGTGAGTTCCCACATACTCACAAATACAGCATCACCGCACACACACACACACACACACACACGAATATCATGGATTTCCATGTTCAGGTTTAAACTTGGGCAGTTTGAATGCTGTTCCCGTTTCTCGGTTTTTCACTTGTGTGGAGTGTGTGTGTGCTCCATTTCATTCCACATGCACAAGGAAACATTTCTCTCTGTTTTCCCCTCCTTATGCTGTGTGTGTGTGGGGCTGTATGTGTCTGTGTGTGGAGAAAGTCAAATGGGAGAGAGAGTAAGGCTGGTGTACTTAAATACTGACTCTTTATTTATGTATCTGGTTTGCAAGTTTATGTTGCTATCAAAGCATATATCTTATCCATAAGATTAGTTTATAAGCATCCTCCTCTCTTTCTCTCTGTGTCTTGTACAAAACCATACAGCCATGATTACATACTAAGTGCTCTCCAAGCTAATATGTACTGTACGCTCCAACGACTCCCCCTCACCCAGCCCCTCCCACACCCACACACTAAAACTGGGACTAAATACAGACACAGGCAGTAGAAAGTACTGTGGAAAATTTCTTGGCTTCCTTGTTCCTCCAAGAGAAGAAAAAGAGAGAGAGGGAGGAAGTGTGGAGCATCCGAGGAGTGACAGAATTATTGCTCGCTGTCCTATTCAACTTTATCTTGTGAAGCGATATGCTTTGCTCCCCTCTCATCCGTCAATATCACTACCAATTCCACAGCTTCTTTGTATCCACACACTTTCCCTTTTCTCCAACCAGCCCTCCCCTGAGAACACCCTTCCTCCTCCTCCTCCTCCTTTCTCCCTCCCATCATATCCACTCCCCCGTCTCCAACTCACAGAGCAAGAGAGAGACGAAACGACTTTCCCCGACTACAAAAAGAAAATACACACAAAGAAAGAAAAATTCAACCCAAATCTACTTTGCATCTTTCTACTCCAAGTCGATGATCATCCTCTCTTTTTCTCTCGTTCAACAAAAAAATAAACTTGTCTAGTATCATTCTTGAAATTAATTTTTTGAGAGGGGGAAATACAAATTTCTCTTCCTAATCCAGTTCAGGATCAATGAGAATGTTCAAGAAAAATTCACCGACAACCCACACACACAGGGAAAAAGAGGAGAGGCTTAAGATGATTCAACCGGAATAGAAGGAGAGGGGAAAAAGAGGGAAGAGAAGGAGGATTATAATTTAATTCGTCAAATAAGAAGCCGGAAAATATTCATTAAAGCTTTTCAAAATAAAAAATAATAAAAAGAAAGGGAAAAGAAAGGATTCAACACACACGCACCACGCACACACAAGTGGGGAGACTTTCATCTCATCTCCGCAAAGTGCAAGATGAGATGAGAGTTTAAAGTGAAAGTAAAATTGGTTGGTTGATCGTGGTGTGTGAGGAGTCGTGGAGAAAAAAAGATAAAAAGTTTGTAATCATTGTGCTTTACATACTATTTTTCCCAACCTTCACACCACACACTATCCTCACCCTCACCCTCTGTGCGTGTGTGTGTGGATGTACAATCAAGGGTACAGTGTAAGGGGAGAAGAAATTTGGTGTATTTATATTTATCCTACAAACATGTATTCTAACATTCCTATCTCCATGCACACAACTTCCTGGTTTTTGGCTAAAAATGTGAAGGAGAAAAGAGAAAGTGCCATAGAATCATTTTGGCTGAGCGTCGAGTTAAGAACCTAAAATAGATTCCCATCACACATACTGACGAACCCAAAGACAAAGAGAGTGAGTGTACTGTGATGTTGTGTGTGTGTGGCTACTCTTCGCTTCCATCTTGTAGATAGGGAGAAAGTGTGGGAGGTGTAGGGGTATGAAAGGAGGGGAGAGAGTGCAATGCATACATTTAACTTAAAAGACATTACCATGCACAGCATGCAATCAAGTTTCTGACTCAAAAGACGTTGCGATGGAACTTTGACGAGAGGGTGAGAGAGCAGTACATAAGTCTGTGTGTGTGTGTACAGCAGGAGGAGAGAGGAGCAGTTTAGAGTGTGGTGGTGTGTTAGGATCGCTTCAAAATTTGTTTATATATATATACAATGCATCTTTCTCCTCCCGCTCCCCCATTTTATAGAGGGTATGGGGCTGACCGCACCATACTTAAGATAACCTTTCCCTCACTAACTCACACTGTTTTTTAGCAAAACTTGTCTGCGTCTGAAACATTTTTATATCCATACCCACACGTACATACACAGTATACACACGCGTGTGTGTATACTGCATCGACTGCTCTATAAAGGAGAGAGAGAATGAGATGGGCTAGACATTGGACAAGTTTTCTCCAGCCAGCCTCTCTCCCTCTCTCTCTCTCTGCTGCTCCTCGTCTAATATAAAAAAGTAGTGAGTACACCACAACATTACTCGTGTAGAAAGAGGGGGGGGGGGTGGAGGGAGAGACACAGAGAAAAGAGATAAGGACTTGGATGAACGTAAAGATAGCAAATAGTCAATAGAGTGGGCTGGGTTACATAATGGTAGTTTGTGGAGCTGGAAGTCTTGGCACGTTGAAACATCTCTCAGTTCAGTTGAGCTCACACAACTAATAGGATTCTCTTAAAAAGTAAACATGGATGGGATAGAAATTCGGGTATATAAGGACCTCCGGAATTCTCCCTCTCTCTCTTTCTCTCTCTCTTTTCATATACGTATATTGAAGAATCAGATGTGCACGTAATGTCCTCCTCCCTCCTCCTCTTCCTCCTTTTAGGGCAAGTACAAGAGAGAGACGGCAATCGAGATGACCTCCACCATACACTCTCACACACCATCATCATCGCCATGGCGAGAGAAAATGTATTAACCAAGCCTTTTCACTGCATTGCACTTCACACTGACACTCACACCACCACACACACCCTCCCACACACACACACACACACATGGCATGGCATGGACATTTTCGAGGGGGACGGGAAGGAACGGAAATTCTATACACTTTTTGAACCATTAAAAAGGCATTTTACAGTTTAGTTGACAGTACAAAAGAATACAGGCTAGCCCCCTCTTTCTCTCCAGTGTGTATGTGTGTGTGGAGAGGGAGAATGAGTACAAGCTGTGCACATTGTATTTAAGGGGGGTGGGTAGAGAGAGAGAAAGTAAAGGAAAAGGCTTTTGCGAAGAGAAAGAAAAAAAACGAGTGAGAATTAGATAAATAGTTTGAGACTCATTTTCCGGCCATTTATCTCGCCTAACTTTTATATATTTTTTAGTAAAAAAATTTCTTCTTCATCGTACTTTCTCCAGTGCCCTACTGCACTCTGTGTACTACTATACTTTGTGTGTGGGTGTGTGTGTGTGTGGAAATATGGGAAATGAAGAAATTGTGGGAGAACATTTTTTTTCTTCCGCAATTGAAGAGAAAGTCGCGTGAATTCAGAACAACTATATTTCCCCTCTGTGTCTTTCCCTTTTCTTCAGCTCTCACTTTCAGTCTTATCAAATAGAGAAAACTTGTAATGTGTTTTTCTTTTAGTTCCCTTTCTCTCTCTCCTCTTTTCTGTCTCTGTGTGTCTCCGTACCCATTATATTGACAGTGGCTTGTAGCTACTCTTCCTAGGAGGAAAGGGACAAAAAGACTTTTTGCATCTCTCCAAAGAACAGTCACACACAAGCACGTTTCCTTTTTCAGGGGGTCCCCCTTTCCCTCTCTCTCTATCTTAGACTTAACGAAGAAAGCACAAGTTGACGACTTATTAAATTTCCTTGAAGAAGAAGGAGAGTGAGAGAGTCCAATCAAAAAAATAGAGTGGACACAGAAATCCCCGCAGGATACTCTGATGTAGAATTTCTAAAATGTTTCTCTCTCTCTCTTTCTTAGCTCTATAGACCACCCTCTCAGAAGACTTTGTCATTGACGTTCACTTTAGTCTCCTCGTCACTTTAGTCCTCCCCCACTTTCCCCCACTTTCTGCACCCTGCGAGGAATGACCAACTCTTTTTTTGTCTCCTCCTCCACCTTTTTCAAAGTCTACATCCCCCATCTTTGCTTCAGGCCATCTAAAATAAAAGAAAACTCAGACTTTCCCTTTCTTTCTTTCTTTCATTGATGTGTGTTTCCAGTTTTAGACTTCCATCTCAATCATTCAATTTTTTTTGTCTTTGGCTTGGACCATTTATTGTCTTCACTGGATAGATAAGAGTGGACGGAAGTTGTACAATAATTTTTTCCAAAGAAATGCGTAGAGTTTTTTTCTTGTACACCCCACGGTTACACTTTCACTGCTACTGCTGGGAGCTTAGGCTTTTTCTTTTTGTTCCATGTAACAATGTATGTATTGTGAAGAGTGTGGATCTTTTAGCCAATCACGCACCTACACGCTCCGTCCGTCCAAGTACAACAAAAGTCAAGAGATGTGTGTAATGGAGAGAATGACACTTAGGATTCAAGACCACTTGACATGTCACGCAAGGATTTCTCTCTCTCTCTCTCTTCACAGTTAAGTACGGAACTTGTAACACGTCCACGTCTCTCCGGATTATTGTGCTGAAAACTTGAGTCAGCTTCTTTTACTCTCCTGTCTTCCCCTCCTATTTTGTTTCACCCCAAAAATACTCAAAGCCGTGTGTGTGTGCTGGAAAAATACACACGCACCCATTGACTAGCAACCCTTCAAATCACACACAAATACACATCAACATTTACTTTCTTTCGTGCAATGTTTTGGTCAGGAGGGAGGAGAGAGTAAGAAAGATGAGGAGAAAGGAGGGGAGGGACCTCGGAGGAATCCAGAGATAAATAAATAGTACAAGTCACTCCCAAGGTAAATTGGCTGGAGAAGGATAACATGAAAGGTCAATTCCATACACACACACGCACAAACTTCTCCATGCAGGGTACCGTAAAATCGGAATTTCTTTCTCGCATCTTCATAGATGTTCTTGCTTGGTAATAACGAAAATTGTCCCCTCTTGTTCCTTTCATTGGATTTTTACGGTAGTCTAGCTTAGCACTGACACTCCATAATAAAAAAGTCTTTTCTCCACATCTCATAAAGAGAGTAAAACTGAGAGGGTAAAGAACAAAATGGTGGAATAAAACCTTGCCACATATTATCCTTCCTAAAAAGACACAAAAAGAGGCAGAGTCATCATCGGAGAAAGGCGAAGAGAGAAAGGAGGTTTCATATCAAGTCTCTTGATCAGCTGGAGAGGACAATCACCGGAATGTCTCAAGTGTCGTCTTCAGATTTCTCACTTTCCTGGACCACCTCTCAAACAAGTTCCTCCCCTCTCATTGGCTTTCTCCCTAAGAGAAAGAGAGAGTGAAATTTTAGAAAGGAGCAGACAGGGTACCATCATCCAGTGTCAAAGGTAATATCCGAGGGATGTAGTGTCGAAAGAAAATTTTCAAAATTGTGACTTTCTTTTTCTCTTTGTTCTTATTCTTCTCCCTCTTAAGAGAAAGCTTTCTCTGTTACCATGACACTGTGTTTACGTGTGAAAAGACAGCGTAGAGCCTGTGTGTGTCTCCTTGTCACCGCGAACTTTTGCAAATGGCGTTAATAAGAGGGCAAGTCAAAGCGGCGGTAGGGAAGACAGTGTGTGTGTGTGTGTGATAATATCACGACTAATCGTCCAGCTCTGCATAATATAGGATGGCAAGAAGTGAAAAGCACACACCCAACTACCCACGCTCACTCACCCTCTCATCCATAGAGAGAGAGCAAGTTGGAGAAAGTAGAGAGCCTGTGGCATTCATGAGAGAAGTGAGGGTGAAAGTGAGGAAAATTTATTCTCAAGACTCTCTCACTCTCTCTCTCTCCGGCTCCTTGAGAGGAGAGGCGAGAATGAGTGGGAGAGGAGGGTAAATAAATGTCGTGTGGGAAGGAGTAATAAGGGCAACATGAAGAAGTTTCATAATGTAGTCTAATGACTTGAGCTCCCAACTCTCTCTCCACTTTCTTCAGGAGGAAGGAGGGAAGGAGACGAGAGAGGATGACAGGGTAAAAGTAAAGTGTGTAAAGAATGACAGAGAGAGGACAAAGTATGGGGAGCCTTTACATCAAACTTGTGCATGCCTCTTGGATTTTCTCCCTTCCTCCTCTTACACACCACTCTCTCTCTCTCCACACACACACAGCTCTCCGTCTTTATCCCCTTGACTGCTGGCTCCAACTCTGAGCGCTTGGGAAGGTATATATAATGCAGGGACGGAGAACAGGGAGCCTTAGATGTGGATGTGCGTGGAAGACAAGACAGAGTGCCGAGTCAAGCTTTTATTCTTCCTTGGTCTATTCTCCCTCTCTGGAGAGAAAAGTAGAGTGCTAATTGCTGAAAACTTTGTCTCCATTTGTTTGTACACATTGATGCGGTTGTCTCAATGAGTAAGGAGTGGGGAGCAGTTTTCTGAGGAAACCGAGAAGAGGAGAGTGAGAATGAGGAACAACCCGCAATGTCAGGACATTGTGCATGGCAGGGCAATAGCAATGGCTCAACAGAATGGCTCGAGGAAATATAATAGTTGAAAAGGAGACGAGACGAGAGGAAGGAAGGAAGAATGTGGACAAATCTCTCAACTTGTTCATCTTGATGATGATGATGATGAGCATGGCCTTAGACTCACTCTATATTTAGCTACTTTCTCCCTTACCGTATTTCTTCCAAGTGAGCCACACACTCTTCTACAATTTCTAAAATATCTTTCAAAGCTTTGCTGTCCATTTAGCCATTAATGTGAAACATACATCAAGAATGCGTATTGAAAACTCTTCATCCAAAAATCTTTTCTCTTTTCTCCCCACTGCAGTAATTCACATTAAACGAGTTGGGGAGTCCCATTCCAGTAAATACGGTATCATGAATACTTGGAAGAAGAGAGAATCTAAACTTCCTTTCTGTATATATACATATTATTAGTATACCTCATTATAAAACACACACACACGGAGAAAACAGGTAGAGAAATGAAGCTGGGAAAGAGAGTATTGGGTTTCTAAAGAGGACTGACTTACACTGGAGAGAAAGTACAAGAGAAGAAAAAAAAGAGTGAGGGATGTCCCTAGTTAAATGTTGGACATGAACCCAGACACTGGCAATTGAATGAATTCCCATGAGCCCCCCCTCTTCATCCTCCTCCCTTCTTTTCTCTCTTCTCTTGATGAATCCAAAATGTACATAACTTATGGTGGTAATGAAACTTTACCATTATCATTATTGATTGTGTGTGGAGAAAGTATACATATATATGGAAGAGGGTGTGAGTTTCACTCTGGTCATTCACTATCCTGATGCGCTCTCTTACTTTTTTTCTTTCTTTTCTTGTAGTTTGCAACCATTTTTCACGGGGCGTCTATGTCATGATGGGAGCGGTGAGTCCTGACTCTTTTGACACTTTCCACTCCTACTCCAACACCTTCCAGATGCCGTTTTTAACGTGGTTTCCAGAAAAGGTAAGTGCACACCACGAGTCTTTTTTTCTTTCTCTCTATGCCTGTACATACTTTCTCTCTACTATTTGACTATTATAATATTATGTAAGAGGAGGAGGGACGGGGAGAGTTTGTCATGTTGAAAGGAGTTTTCATCCTTTAAACATATTCTGTGTCCCAGCTCAAATCGTTTATCAATGACAGTTTACCAACTTTTAGCATCAACTACCTTTCCCTTGCCATGCCAGCTTCCACCTTTTTTCCCTTTTATTTTTTTCCTATTTTTTACAATCCTCCCATCATCACACACGTTCCTACTTCCTACGTACATTCTGAGTACATTACTGGGTGTAGCTGGACACACACGGTAGTTTATTATAAGAACAATGTCAGACTCCAACTCTACATTTTAGTAGCGAGGGATGAAAGGAGGGGGACCTTGAAGTTTTCTCTATTATTCTGTCTCTCTCTATTTTAACTACAGTCTCTAATTTCTTTCTCCTCTATAATTTCTAGTTAATCCCATTAGCCTCTCTTCCACTTATCGCTATTCAGATTCCCATCCTTTCTCCTTCTCCAGCATTGTCCTACACAAAGTGATGAGCTCTATAGTTGAGTACAGAGCCTAGGCACTACACACCAGTCAGTGTATTCTCTGCACGTTCAATTAGAACCGAGACTGTAGAAGTGGAATGTAGATACACCCAGTAGACACTTGCATCTCTTTTATAACTTATATGTACAAAATACATGGCCTTGTTTAACAAGGGAAGAGAGAGAAAGACAACAACAGTTTGTAGCGTGGAAGGCATCCTCTGAGAGGAGGAGGAAGAGGAGGAGGGAGGGGACTTGGATGAATGAGCGATTGAAAAGCCAGCTAGCCTATTATCGGATTTTGTTTCATGACTATGATATGAATTATTAATGCAGAGCCGCCAGCTAGAAAGTTACACCATCATCATTACAACATTACATTAGTTCTCTGTACAACAGAGCCACACACACACACCCCTCCTTCCCCTCTCCCTTCTCCTCTCCCACACACACATTAGTGAACATGGGGGAACGTTAACAGCGTGTAATGGAATACAAGGCTACTAGTCACTTTATAGATTGGGTAGCAGGTCGTTGTGAACTTTATCTCTCTCTCTCGTTGTTTCTAGGCGACGCGCAAGTGGCTGCATTTATGTAAAAGAGACAGACAGTTTCAAACAGACAAGAAGGAGGAGGGGAAAGTAATAAAAGTAGTAGTACAAGTAGAAGTAGAAAGAAAGTCGTATCATTTCCTAAAATTTCTATACGGTATAAATAAAATGTACTCTTACAATGTGTGTGATGAGAGGATGTACGGTGTATAATGTATGGTGTACGTAAAGAGGAGGAGGAGGAGGATGGAACCTGATGGTAATTTAATTAGAGTGTGGTTAACTCTCTTCTCTTTCTCTCTATCCAGATGGTCTCATCAGTGATGGATTTTGCCACGAGTTTGAGGCCCGACTTTCATCGCGCTGTGATTGATACCATTTCCTATTACGGATGGAACAATATCATCTACCTCTACCACTCCCATGAAGGTTTGTACTTTTACTATTTCACTTTCTCCCCATTTTGAACACACACACACACACACACATTCCGTATCATTCATCTGCCAAGATATTAAAGCGGGGCTCCCCACACACACACACAAGTATAATGGCAACTCGTCCATCTCTCCCCACAATGAGAGAGAGAGAGTGAACGAGAATGAGAGTCTCTCAAGCTGTGGTCGTTCTCTCCAGAGTTCAAATTCATGTTCTCAGCCCCCGTCCTTCCTAACCCTTCAAACCACACAGCAGCTTTTTCATGATTGTGCGTGTGTGTGTCTTCATATTGCTTTTATATTTGTACATGGCTTTCCCCTCCTCCTACGCTACGTGTGTGCCCATGTTTGGCATGTGTATCAAATTTTGAAATGTATAATTGTAAATCTGGATAAAGAGAAAAGCTTTTCATTTCAAAATATCTAATCTATTTCTATTTCTCCCTTCCCTCGTTTTCCTTGATCAAGCAAAATGTAGGGGAATTTTACATTAAGCACGCGTCCTTTCCCTCACCACCGTGTCTCGTACGAACGATTCGATACTGTCCGGCCACAAGTGAGGGAGAGAGTTAGGGTGTAAGCAAAAATTCTTTGTAAACATCAAGAGGAATTAGCTCTGTCCTGAGCTAAGTGGAAAAGGGAAATGAAAATAAATTTAATATGCAGTTGGAGTATTTAGGAATTTAGGTAGAGGAAGAGGGAGAGTGAGAGGGAGAGGGAAAGAGGGAGAATGGATGATTGGGAGGAATAGCCTCATATAACAGGAGCAGCAGACGCAGACATACATCACCGAACCACGGACATGAAGGATCATGTCCTCCCATACCCATATATGTACAACTATACTCACTACAAGGCTGTGCATTCGTGGGAAGAAAGCAACATAATTTCCTCCCTTTAACCCTCCACACTTTCTCCACATAAACATAGAATGCAGTGAGTATTGTATGTGGGTACCATAAGCGAGTCAATCAACGTACATCATGAATTGGATTCTTTTTCTAGTAAATATCAAACAAGGAATAGATTCGGAGAAAGTTCATACGCTGACTTTCATTGTTTAGCCTTCGAACTTACAAGTCAATTTCTATTTTTAGCTACACAGCGTGGGTGGATTTGAGTGAGTACGGTAGAATTTTATATTAGGAATACATGTAATATGTATGGATGCTGGTGAGATACATGTGAACATGTGAATTGACGGGTGTAGTAAAGAGGAGGGAAAGTATTTCCGCAAAGCGAGAAACACGCAGCTATACTGTACAGTTCTCTATGGCACTCTCTCCTTGTACTACTTTATGTGTAGATAGAAGGAGAGAGGAAAAGTCAAGTCGTCATAGATGAGTGCGTCGAGAATCATAAATCGAACAAATTAGATTGTTCTTGTTAAATTTATTTGGGAGTGTGTGACTAAATTAAAGTGGAAGAGAGAGAGAGAGACGTTAAATGTTCCCAAATCCAGAGACTTTTGGTCACAATCCCTGTGTGTGCGTGTGTATGTGTGTGTCTTTTTGACCATGCTTTCTCTTTCTCTGCTATGCAAGTCTGACTCCTGCCAACGGAGGATAAATGATCAAGTGGGAACTGAGAGAGAGATTACAAAATTTCTAAAATTATTCCCTCTCTCTCGGAATATGAACCTCCCAAACTAGAACATGAAAACTATGATCTTTCCATTGAGAGAGTAAGTTTATGTGTGGAGTATCTGTACTGTGGAAGCCGGAGTAGTGGAGAACTCTGAAATGATGAAGAAGGGAAATTTAGCTGGAGGCTCTGACCTAATTCTACCATGCTACTAGTTTTCCCCTTCTTCTACTTCTACCTAATGAATGATGCACGGAAGAGCAGGACCTGACAAAAGAAGGGGGAGAGAAAGAGAGGAAAATGAAATGTAAAATTATGAGTCTGAAAGGTTTCTCTGGGGGTCAGATCATCATGCTTTTTGTAATCATGTCTCATGTACCTTGTGAGCGTTACATGTAACCACCCCACCTCCCTCCACACACACACGCAGAGAGAGAGAGATGATGAACAAACTGTTGTCCTTGTCTTGCAGAAACTTCATTAGATTACATTGGCATTGTTAGAAACAGCCTTTCTCTTTCCCTCTCCCTCAGATAACAAGGAGAAAAGATGAAGAAAGGAGGCGGGCCACATACACACACATATTATGATAGTCAACACTGATGTTCTTTGGGAAGCTCGTAAAATTGAGACAGTTTTCCTCCTTCCCACTCCTACCTTCTCACCTTGGACTATGACTTTCTCCATGTGCCACACACGGATAGTGGGTACTTGGACCATCCCTACACATGACACTCTATTTCTCATGGCTTCCCTCCTTTCTCTCATCCTGCCTTATATGAAGACTGTTCGTTTGTCAAAGGGATATTGTGTATAAATGGACATACATATACAGCATATACACACACGTATGTACCTGCTAATGTAATGGTGGGTGAACTTTGGAGGATACGAGGGTATTTGTCAGCCAGCCTTTCGAGTCTTTGTATTCATGGCAGTATGGACGGTTTCGCTTGGCTTGACTCGTCCTCGTCAACCCTGTCTCTCTTTCTCCCTCTTTTCCCTTTTCTATGTTTGTACTGGGAGTAGCTTTAAAGACGGGCTAAAGAGTCGAGGAGAAAGTAGCGGCGCTGTACTTATACTTTGTACTGTGGGTCCTGAGAGGACCATGGGAAAAATAAAGGGCAGACAAAACGGGAGAATGTTGACGGTTTAAAGTGATTAAAAAGACTGTGTATTTTATTGTCAAAACCAAAGGTTTTTATAGCAATTAAAG
>WJFB01000446.1:0-62849 GCA_009870185.1 Pygmarrhopalites habei
GCATACCCTATGTATTTACATGTTAAAACATAGGGTATGCTCCTCACCGGCCCCACCCGGGTTCTAATTGAGCATTTACGGTATATCAAGGATCATATCCTTACGTTTCCGTATTCATTTCACTGAAATTGTGTATTATTTGTACACTTGCCCTTGTCCTGACATGGAGAATCCGGGAAAAACTGCAATCTGGAGACAGTCACCCACACACGATGGTAGGGAGAAAATAAGGACTTACAATGGTTAAGCTGCAAGTTTCATATGCGATATGAATCCATGGTTTTATAGTGGAAAAAATGAGAAGAGAGGACAGTCAAGAAAGAAAGGAAGGGAAGGGAAGCTTTTTTCCCTCCACGTCTTGTCAGCTTGACTTTGACTTTGCTCACTTCAACCCGAACGTTATCCAATCATATGGGATTTTCTCGGGCTTTTCAGATGTTCCGATCGCTCCCATGATCAAATCAAATCCTAGTCAACTTGAGCCGCCGAGGCTCACCATCTCCCTTCCTCGGCCTCCTCCTCTTATTTCTCTCCACTGTCCATGTAACTTTCCTTCCCTCACCAACACAGCCTTACTGCCGTGTCTCCTCTTTCCTCTTCGTCCTCCTCCTCCTCCTGTCTACTTTTGAACAGGTTTCGAGGGAGAAAGGAGGCTTTTCTTACCCAGGAAAATGGCATTGTGTGTGCACGTAGTACACAATATACGAGAAGATATAAAATGCATGGGAATGGATCCGATCCGAAGATTGGCAAGTAATCGAGGATAGGGCATGATAACAAGGAGGAGGAGGAGGGAAGAAAATCTTTTCGAGTCAATACTATATCTTCAATAATATTATTATCGTCCAGTTGTACATGACTCTCGAGGTTGTGGAAACGATATATTTTTTCTTTATGCTTGCAGGTCCATATCAAATGATATGGCATTACCTGATCATCGTCTTCCGCAAATATCCCATCAAAGGCAAACATTTTGGGTGCAGAAACTCCTACTCTTCTTTCCTCGGGTGTGATCCCTGCTGGTGGAGCTGAAGGGAACAAATTTTGTGTGTTATTATCAATAATTTATGGATTTTCTTTTAAAAAAAGTCTATATTAAATATTTTGAATTTACCCGTTGAAGGTGCATGAAGAACAACTTGTTTCTTCCGTTGGTCCACACCGAGAATACCCATTCCACTCACCTCCTCCGCCACGTCGCACACTTTCAACATCACTTTCACCTGAGAAAAATACAAAAACATTTTTTCAAAAAAACATCCAACTGTCCCTTGTACGGAAGTATAAAGTCAATGTAATGCGTACAAACTTTTTTTTTGTAAAGTTTTTCACGCTAACTTTCTCTACTCTAATTTTATTACTGTGTTTGGTTCCTTTCGAATGTTTTTCACTTCAATGTACAATTCAATTTAATTTCTCTCTATGCCTTTACGAGGAGGAAGAAATTAGTCAAACTTTCTCCAGTTGCTCCATGTGTACAAAAAATTGACGCTTGACTTTCTCTCGCAAAAATATCCTAAGCCCATGGAATTTGACAAAGGAAGAGTGTGACGGTTTACATTTGTAGTTTCTGGGGTGAAAAATGTTGACTTTCTGTCCCATATTTTGTCAATTATTGTAATAGTAGAATTTTGAGAAAACTGTGAAACTGTGAAACACAAAAGGATCTGGGATAAAAACGAAAAGACATTTTCAAGTCAAGACTACATTTGTAATCATTTGAGCACTTTCTCTCTGTTGCCTGGTGAAATAATCAATTTGGAAAAGTAACTCTCTGAGTGTACGTACTAGAATAAAAAATCCTCAACTTGAACTTGGAGGCTAAAGGACGAAGGAGAGAGCATGAATCTGAGTGAAAGTAAAATGTGTTTCCAAAAAAAAATTCTGTATCTCTTTTTTACAAAAACTTTGTCAGACAAGAGAGTAACTTTTGTGCTCCTACTTCCACCCATTTTGATTGTACAAAGGTATTCCACTTTCACCCTCAACGGATTTTGAGTATTGTGGCTTTGAAATGTGCCGAACAGGAGAGAGAGAGAGGAGAGAGAGAAGGGGATGATGGACCCACAGCCACCCAAAAGTCTGGGGTTTTGAATTCAAGAGAGTGAGAGAATAGAAAGCTGGTTGCTGAGATTTACACTTACAGTCGAAAGTCAACATGGACTTGTCTCATTTATTGATTCTAATGATAGGACTCTCTCGTATTAGCCCACACCAACAACATGTCCAATAGACCATCTCATCCCATCCATAAAGTGACTAAAGAGCCCTAAACCCTCCAGCCACTTCAACTTAATGGTCCTCTCGACTTTCTCTAAATAATTGTGAAATCGGCTTTGTCTTCTCGCTTTCTCTCTCTCTCTCTCTCTCTCGCCTCTCTGTCTCTGCGTGTGTCTTTTACTATTGTAACTTTAACGGCAGTTCTACTCCAAACACCAGCAGTCGGTTGTTTGTTGGTTTAGTATAAATAACTGGGCCGTACAATGGAAGAGACACTTCCGGAGAAGAGAATGGAGCCGACGACCAGACGACTGTGTCTGTGTGTGCTTATATGTGTTCATAGAAATTACTACACTACCGTACACTCTTTAATAATAGCCCCGGCCATCAAAATTCAACTTTAAATAAATCTCTACGTATATTTTACATGGCATTCATTATACCAACAACTTTCAAACTCATCCTAATGGTGGATTCCTCAATTCTGACTTGGGATTTCAGGCACAAAGCATTATGGGTTACAATTAGAGAATATACGGACTACATTGTAGTCACAGCTTTACACACCCACACAGGCGTTAAGATTATAGGCTGAGCTGACTGGGTCTTCAAAATCTAAAGTCAGAGCTCTCAATGATACACCACCGATGGGATGCAATAGGTTTTTGGTGACTGCTCCTTTTTGTGCGTGTGTGTTGTTATAGAAACGTCACGACCACCGGAAACTTTCCGTCGTACTCTGCGTGAGTGTATGTGTGTGTGAAGAGTGTGAGCTCAAGTCATGATGGAATGATGCCTCCCAAACTCCCGGACACCCTCCACACACGAAGTGTCTCTCTCTCGGAGAAAGAAGAGTCAAAAGTGGTGGTGGTGAACAAACAAACTCATAATCTTTAATGACTTTATAATTCAAGAGTGTAGAGAGACTCTTTTCTTCATTATCTCGCTCAAATTTTGAATAAATGATTCAAACACTTCTCCCTCCTCACACCCACTCCCACTCTCCGATCCTGATTACGTGTGCAATGGAATTTTGAAATTTAAATTCACCCCGTACATACTTTCCCTATTTTTTGTGAGATATTGACATGTCATTCTCCACTGCAATGGAAAATGACACGGAGTCAAAACACCGGGATGTTGATGGCATGTATAAATGGGTTTGGATAATAATGCATTTGCTAAACTAGAATCAGTGCATAAGACACGTCCTCACCCTCCTTCTCCTTCATCTCTTCTACCCTCCCACACAACTGGATCCACGCACAAAGACTAATATTGGAGAATACGGACGCTCCAGCTGTCTCCGACGAACGGGACGAGGAGGACAAGAAATGAGACAAACAAAGAAGGAGGGATGAAATCCGTCCCTCGCCCCGCCGGTGTCGAGAATGTGAGAAGATGAAGAGGAGACTCACAAGTGTTGTTGTTCCTCCTTCTTTCAGTTCTTGATGTGTGTGTGTGTTGATGTTGGGTGGCATTGCAATGCGATGCATCGCACTACATTACACACTGCATTGCACTGCACACGTTCTTCTCGTCGGAGGAGAGAGAGAGAGAGAGAGAAAAGGACGATGAGTAGAATGAAATGAGATGGGAAATCTGAGTGAAAATTTTGGATCGATCTGACTTGAAAAGTGGGAGCGAAAAGGAATATAAAAAAAAGTTTTCAATCTAAGCCCATAAAATGGAAGACCCCCTGCTTTCTAGATTACGACCATCTGGGACCCTATGCTTGTGCTTGTGCTGTGCGTGTGTGTGTGTGTCTGGATGCTCAGACTAGTCATGCTTATACTCTTAAATAGTTCCATCTCTCTCTACCTTCTTTACTATACTCTAATATCTATATTTATAGAGCGGGGGATTTTCACGATTGCACATGCACTCCTCTAATTCCCTTCTCTTTGCACTTCCTCTACATACCTAGAGAGTCAGAGTGAGACCTGGAGAAAGTGCAGTGGGAGGATATAGCGTACTATAAACCAGAAATGTCTGAGGGAAGACAGTGGGAGAAGGGATGCTGTGTGTGTGTGTATTGTGTGTGTGGGTGTGGGTGTGTGTGGAAGGAGGTGGATGCTGTATATATGAGATTGGAGGAGACAAATCCAGCTATAAACTGTTATGTTTACCACCAAGCCTCATATTTATGTGTAAACTTGTAGTTATCTCCTCCAGTCTTTCTCCTCCTCCAAACCAACCCTCATTCTCTTCACATCCTCGTCTCGTCTCCCAATAATAACCACCTTTCTCTTCTATCTTTTTTCTAACCTATCGTCATTTTACCTTCATATGACTCCTTCTTTTCCGTGAAATGGAGGTGTCAGCTTGAAATTGTGGATTCTTATAACATAAACACATCCATCCCAAGTTTAAGGAGAAAGCCATTTAAGCTCAAGATTTCTTTCAAAAAAATTATGGTTTCTTGCTTATTTAATAACGACAATTCTATCATTTTTAGCAAGAACTGATTACATTGAGCATCATTTCTCATCCATCTTTTAATTCATCTTTCGTCCAGGTTTTCTCCAATAGTAATCCATTGTATCATTTTGTTTGCGATGATTCACAAAATTTTCCCTGATGTTTTGGTTACAAGAATCCGGGAAAATTCAACCGCAAATCAAAACTTTCAGAACAATGACTCAGAATTGGAATACAAGAGAGAAGAGTCATCGAGAAAAAGAGAAAGTATTTTTTATACGGAAAGAACAAGAGATGTTAGTTATTTTTTTTTAGATTCTTTTGTTGTGAGTTGTGAACTTTGAGATTTATCATAATCAGAATCCCTCCTCCTCCACTTCCTCTCTATACTGTAGTATGGTTGAATGAATATTCATATTCAAAATGTTGTGCCCAACATTTCGGGGATGAATTTTTTCCTCCACCAATTTTTTCCCTGAATGGAGAAGGGCAAGGGAGAGACACAATAAGAAACTCATCGTATCACAGAAACGGAGAGAAAGAAAGAGGGAGGGGGATGAGGAGGAACTTTAAAAGTTGTCCTGTGACAAAAGGAAACGGAAAGAACCCTTCGTGGAAGAAGAGAAGGAGGGAGAAAAATAAAAATAGATGCTGTCAGTATATATCATGACAATCTCTTAACTTGAGCCACATGCACATATAAATTATTGTGTAGGTATGTGTTATTTTATCTACATATTGTACACTGTACTATACTCCCCCTCCACCTTGTAACATATCTACATGTTTTATAGATGAAGGACGTGCCTCTCCTATCCCCCTGTGTGAGCTACCCCATTATTTGAACCCACACACACACACTGAGAGAAAGAGAGACAGTCAAAAGATACTGTCTGTACATTCATCAGAGACACGTGAAGAAGGCTTCCCCAGATCACATGTCACAACACTCATTCCCAGTCTACGCATCATACGCACTCTGTACTACACCTCATATATTGAAATGTGGAGGAGGAGAAAGAGGATCTACCTCAACTTTCCACACACACACGTACTCGCATGCACAATCTTTCTCTTTTTCCATGCACACACACTCACACACAAAATTTCCATTCATTCTTTTTCTCTTTTGAAAATTTACATTTGTTCCACCCGCCAGCCACCCGCAGCCACACACACACACACATACACACTTTCACTCTGGCATCCCTGATATGATTCCATTCTTTTCATCTGTCATCTCCATACATATGTATTTTTTCACCCACCTTCTCTATCCTTCCGCTTTCACTCCTTCTCCAGTCTCATACTCACTGTATATATAATACAGACTGTATTATATTTATAAGTGCATATTGCAGAGGGCTACCCTTGAAACTCGGAAGAAGAGAGAGAGAGAAGAGAGCCTTCCCGTTTTCTTTTTTCCACTTCCTTTTTCCTTCCTCTTTCTCTCTCTGTCCTCGTCCCACTCTCAGTCTCTCAATGCTGATTGCCTCTTCAACTATCAATCATGGCCCCCGCTCCAATGCATTATAAATCTGCTTGTTCTCTCTGTCTCTCCTTTTTTTACTCTTGCCCCCTGTACATTGCAGAGGAAAAAATATTGGATGCAAAGATTTCTCCCCCTTGTATTTTGTGTGTGTGTGGGTGGGTGGGTAAGGGAAATTGTGTACGGCCTCTGTACCCTCTCAACCTAACATTGTCAGGGAGAGAGAGAGAGAGAGTCTGAGTAAAATGTAATAGCAGGGTATGGCCAGGCCATGTATGCATTGCAATAAGATGTGATGTCTATCTGCCTGATTGAAAAAGAGTCAAGTGAATGGGGGCTTCTGTTGAGAACAACTGAGCCAAAGAAAGACGAATGGATTTCAGATGAGCCAGCCGCCTCTCAACTCTGTCAGGACAGCTAGGCACACACAAAGAGAGAGAGAAGGAGTCTAAAATTATAAACTATTGTGTAGTACATGAATCCTTATACCTATAAAAGTGTGTGCTTTCCTGGAGGGAGAGAGTCTTCAATTTCAAATTCCAATGAATTCTTTTCTTTTTCCTTCTTTTCCCATCTCCCAAGATGAACAAAATGTGCTATTAGAATCACAAACAAAAACAAAAAGCCACCAGACAAGAGATTGCGGAGCCTCAGTTGAAAAAATCGAAAAGTGGAGATTCCATTGTTTTTCGTACACATAAAAATACTGTGTGTGTAATATGGATTGTCAGATGTATTGTAGTAGAGCTATGTGTAATAACTGACATGTTGTGTAGGTATATAATGTAATGTTGTGAAAGCTATTAGGATTTTAACACAGAGAAAGAGAGAAAAAAAAGCTAATCGCAAATCACTCAACAGAGTCAGGATATTTTGGCATGTCTCAACATATTGCCAATTTGATCTCCAAAATCTAATGCCAAGTCAAGTGGAGTCAAAAGTCTCCAGTCTTTTTTTACTTAAGATAACAAGAACAAGATGTTGTTGCATCTTCTGCTCTAACAAGCATGAAAAGTATTTGAAAGAGATTTTTTGCGTATTTCTTATACACATACTACATTTTTTTCTTCTTTCGACGTATTATGATGATCGACATCATGATCAAGAGAATCTTGGGAATTAGGATCAAGAGTTGGAGATCAAAAGCTCAACGTCTTCTTTTCATGGAACGTTTATAAGATGAGCCAATTTTTATTAAGGAAAAAGCATAATGATTTTCACGGACACAGGCTGAGGATGTATTTTCGGTTTCTCCTCAAAGATTGAGTGAAATCTTTTAAGAAAGAAATCCTTCAATTGGTATCCACCAAATACATTTGGAAGGTTCTTATATGTCAATGAGAGAACCACTAGTAATTCATCATATGTCTGTATATGGCAATGATAGTGCAAATCATTATACTGCTCTTTTGCCAATTTCTGACGATATTATTCGAATCACACCTACATGGGATGAGTATGTAGGATGGAGAAACATAATAGAATCGGAATAATAGAACTGTTGGAATTAAAATTAATGTACATGTAGAAATATTCTTATAGAATTTTGATATTTTTTGGAAAATGTTGGGGGTAAAACCCCTTAAGGGGTAACATGAGTGAGGCCTCCACGTGGCTTACCCTGGGCAACACTTGTGGCTAACGTCACTCACATTTTAATATGAATATTGTTTTTGACATCATTTTGGTTAGGGAGCAACTTGCGCTTTTCAGATTCTCTTGACGTTTACAATGTATATTTGCAAAAACTGACTTTCAGGGAAATTGTACAATGTGAACTGTAATACAATTTCTTGAGACTATACTAAGTACGCACTCAAATACTTTCGCCCTGCGGGAAAGTGGAGCGAAGCGACACTTGTTTATGTAATAATATTTTTTGCCGAAATCTCGGAGATTTTTTGAATCTTCTTTTTTTCTTTTGTCTCAAACATTATTTTAATGATAAAATAAATCAGATTAACTCATCAAAATTAATTGAGTTTCGTTCCTCTGGATTGGTTATGATTATTTTGTTACTTCTACAACTTGCAAATAATATTAAAGTGTCTTTTCTTCTCTTAAACCATCTCGTTTTGAATAAAAAAATATTCTAATAATTTACTGCAAGATTTGTAGTGTCAATTAATTCCCAAAATATTTTATTCTTATTTTTTAAAACCTGTGACTTAATTTTCTAACCAATCCGCCTGTCCACCCAAACAAAGGGGCCAAGGAGAAAGTCCTGTAAGGAAAGTGAGGCTAAAGGAAAATACTAATAGCCCACCAGCCACCCACAATGAGGGTTCTTAAGGAGGAGGAGAAGGAGGGGGAAGAACCATTATTAACATGGTAAGAAGCTCTCAGCATAATTTCCAAATGAGTCTGCCTCCATAATATACTCTTTTATATACACACTCTCTCTCTATCCCGTTGTATCCCTCTCATCCACAAGATTTTTTTCTTACGTCCCAACCATGCTCATGAGATGAAGTCTATCTATCTAATTTCACGCTAGAATCATGCTTGATTAAATGCCATTTACACTCGACGACTCACTAATTTATTGTTAAGAAGCCTCATGTTTTTCAAATTACGGGTATCCCCATCCCCATCGTTTCACGATCCCTCCTTCCCCGAATTGTGTGTACAATGTACATACAATTGAGTGTCTTTATATTCATAATGATATGCAACTCCCACCATCCTTCGTGTCATTTCCCTTCTTGTACGTGTGGCCAAGACAATGCAGCCTACGTATGGACATGATTGCACACACGAACACATTGGGATGCTGAGACAAGATAGGAAGGGAAAGCCATGACACGTCAAGCAAAGCAGGTAATGTAGTGAAACAGAGAGAGAGAGAAAGTAAAGCCTCCCTCTTTACTTTTTTCCTTTCTCTCTTCCTCTACTAGCCACTCATTTTATGAGGTTGGGTGCTTTCCCTTGATTATCTTTGGGATTGAGGAATGCATACAAAATTTATCTAAAACTACACCTACCAAAGGTAATAATAATTACCGAAGGGGTTTCCCCTCTCTCTTTCCCTTCCATCCCTAAACCCTTCTTCTTCTTCACACACACACACACACACAAAGACATTCCGAGTGGAATTCATTCCCTCCATGTACCTCCAAGTGTGTGTCTCTCTCCAATGTGTATTTTAAAGGAAGAGATATTCTTGAAGTTTACACACGACCAACATTTTCTTTAAAATCACCCCCAGCCACACACACACACTCACTCCGTTTAAATGTAAAGTGTACCAGAGATCTTATTTTACACTGTAATACATAATGCACATTTGTGCGTGTGTGTGTGAAGAAGAGATTCTTCGGGCCAATTTATTTCTTCAGATTTCTTACAGCCTCCCTGTTAAAATGTTAGGGATATCTTCCTCCCTCAAATGGAAGATGCTAACTACGGGAGAAAGTGTCTCAAAAAATCCAATCCAATACAAAATGTTATTTAAATTCAAGCATGTTGAGACCCTTTTGCTGTGAGCCTTGTGTCGACTAATCTCCACTTCTTCTCGTACATTGTGTAGAAATTGTGCAACAACAAGGGTAAAAAACTATTTGCATAGGAAAGGCTTCCATAGCCATGCCAGGCTTATAAGAATGGAACAACCTTAGCAAAAAACTTGTAAAATAATTTTCTTTTCCCTTCGAGAAAGTAAACCCTCCTTAAAAGAAACAAACTTGAAATTAAGATCTTCACTGATCTTTTTTGGACAACAACAACAACAACTCTGAAGCAATCACAATTGTACATTCTTTCTCCTTTCTCTTTCTGTTGTGCATAGGCAGTAAAAACATTTAGGAATTAACATTTCTTGCATTTTCAATTACGCTTCCATGAGAAGAACAACTTTCTCCTTATACATGTGCAAGGACTGAACTTTTAAAAACTTATTTTCTCGGACTCTATTAGTAAAGAAATTTTTGAGACCAAGTATGGCCTTGGAAAGAATGTAAAAAAGAATTCATTCTTAGAATGATTTTTGTACAAAACAAAACAATCTAACTGCTGGATAATGGATGTAAATTCATTTGTAAAGAAAATGCACACACGCCATAAACTACAATGACAGCATTGTCTTCTATACACACACGCATATACACGCACAAACAGTAAACACACCCGACCAAGCACAAGTACACTGAAAATACACACACACACACACACAATGAAGAATATACAAAGTCGCAAAGAAGAATGCAGGAGTCCTAACATTTTCTTTCTATAGTCAATGCCAATGTGCGTACATTAAGGGGAAATCTAGGGAAGAGTGAGAGAGTGAGAAAGAAGGAGAACTGAGCTGAAGGGAAAAGAGCAAAAGAGTCTAGGAATATATGGAAGGAATAGAGGAGAATTGAGTAGAAGCCGATTGCACGTAAAAAATATAGAGATGTAAACGGTTGGGAATTTTAAGTAGGCTTTGTCCCACCATCCCAACCTCTCTCTCTCTTTTCTCTCTCTTTCCCTGCAAGAGAAAGACTGAGAGTGGAAATGATTCTGTTTTTCCCTTTTCCCTCTCCTTTTACTTTCTCTACTCAAATCCTCAATCCTCAGCAGTCTCTCTCTACATTCTCGCTAACCTCATGTTTACGAAATGATCTCATGAATACAATATTCTCCACTGTGCATTGAAATATAGTCCTACACACTCCATATGTATCCCCCACACATACACTCACTCACTTCACCCACACACACACATACACACGCACAAAAGCTGAAAAGGAAGAAAGGCAGAGATTCGCTTTCTCCATCTTTTTTCTCGCACTAAAGCTAAAGCCAAACTATCAACTCTCTCAATTCTCAATAATACATAGCGACCATTACGCGCTCCCGTCCGTCCTCCCCCTTACACCCAACTCTCAGCCTCCTCACGTCCTCCAGTATACAGACAGTACAACTAAAATGAGAGAAAGAGACTTTCACAAAGCTTCTAAAGTTTCTATACCAGTTTTTTCCCTTCTACGAACATACAACAGGAGAACACCAACATGCACTTTCTTCCACGTATTTTTATATTCAAGCAGAAGAGAGATAGAAAAAAAGAGAAATTTCACGTTTACGCAAATTCAAATATATTTCTTGTATTCTGTCCCTTTAGCCCTCTCTCTCTCTGTCTACATACACTGGAGTACATACAGGGAAGGAACAATAGGGGAGTTTTTTTGAGAGTGAGGGAGAAAGACTAGTGATAACTCTATATGGCAATGACAAGGAAGTACACATAAAAAGCCACATTTATATACAGTCAGGGGAAATTTGGACAATAGTCGAGTGCTGCTAAGCTAAATGATCCGAGTAACTCGGTAATGGAGCCAGAGAGAGAGAGAATCTGAGTCTGTCTCTCTCCCTTTCCCAACTTTTTGGGATATCCCTACCTCTCATGCACGTTGTCTCATGTACCAAAGCAGCGAGACTTTGATCTCACTCTCAGAATGAAAAGTTGGTCGGTGAAATGAAGCGAGAGGGTCACCAACAAGCGGAGTCCCTCACAACTCATAGTACTGCACATAATAGTATAGGATACGTGTGTGTGTGTGTACTGTACGCACTTAACTATTCCACCATCAGCAAGATTGTATATACCCATAAATGTGTGCCTACGTGTGTGTAGGAAGGAGGGGAGAGGCTACTTGGTTCTGGTGTCATCAGTGGAGTCTCCACAAGTCACCCAAAAAGCTGTTACCCCTATTAAATTGTAATCATGAGTTGAGAATTGAGAGAAAAGTGCATAATTTATTGACGGTCTCTGCATACGCATGCTGACAAGCCAACAGGCAGAGCGTAGAAAGTTGGAGAGAAACACACACACACATGAGAATTGAAGAGAGAGAAGAGAAGGGGAGTTGTTGAACACTTTGGCAGAGAGAGAGAGAGAACGTGAGAGATATTAATGGAGAAATTTTGAACGCCTAACTAACTTACCATAAGATGGAATATTTAGAGAGGACGACAAGAGGGAGTTACTCTCTTTAGTGTGTGTGCTTCTCTCCCTCTCCCTCTTCAAAAGGTTACTGTAGTTGAACAAAATTTATGAGCAGTCCTCACAACTTTCTCCACTCTCACTTCATCAGAGGGAGAAAAACTGACATGACCATCTTCCTACGCCGTACAAGTGAAAGTGAAAGTGTGTGCTGTGTGTGTAGTCAGTCAATGAGTGGAATGCATACAGTTTTAATTGTGATTATAGAAGGCTATGTCACACAGTGTCATAATAGGGAGAGAGTGTGTGTGTGTATGGAGTTTGTTGAGAAAGAAAATGTCATTGTCATTGCCAGTGATTGTCATAGGGAGATAATAAGGAGAGATTTAATGTCTCATTTTCATGCATAATTAACTGTGGTGTAAACTGTGGATATAGTTTGGCTTCCATTCGACTCCCTTTCCACACACGCACACACACTCATAGAGGAGGGCAGGAGGAGTGTATAAAGTTGAGTACATCTCATCCCTAGTAATCTATTCAAGTATTCAAGAGTGAGTGTGGTGGTCCACACTCCACTCACATCGCATATAAATGCAAATGTTCTTCATCATCCTCTCCCTCCTACCCATGTTTAAGTAATCCTAATAAAGGGGAGGACACAAGTAAACAAGGAAATTTACTTGTTTTCCTCTCTCCCTCCATCCCTCTATTATATAATATGTAAAATATTGTTCCCCAAAATCCAACCCATAAAATCAAGGGTTGGCTAGTTTTTGGCCAGTTTCCGCCAAAATTATGACTCTCCACAGACAGTCCACCTTTCTCTTTTACAAGTCAATTTTTCGGGCACTAATCCTAATTACACTATGACACTAAATCATACATTCTACTCTCTCTCGTAGTAAAGAATCTTTCAATGTAAATTACCTTTGTCATCCTTAACTACTTTGTAATGCCCAATAATTTTGGAGGAGAATCAGATATTCCAGAGAAATATCGTTAAAACTAATTCCACGCGGTCTTTCCCTCTCGCTCTCTAAATGACCAATGCCATGATTCCCTTGGCTAGCCATGCATTTAAATTCCATCCACATTTTTTTCGAGTCTTTCTAGTCGAACTGAGCTGTTATTATACTACCTTTGGTCGGCTGTGACCATTAATAATAGACTGGCTGATAGAGAATTTCGTGGAGGATAAATGTCAAATCAAATGTCTTCTTTTCCCATTCATGGAGAGCCTATAAAAACTATGGAGAATGAATACACAGATAGAAGAGATAGAGCACACAAAGTCCTCTAATATGATATGCGGTTTGTATGCCTAATTTGATTGTGGTTTTCCCTTTCTCTATGGATTTTACACCGTTGTTCAGTTCCCTCTTTTCAATTCCTGTATGTTGAGATGTGGTAGAGAAAAGAGGGAAAGAAAGAGAGCGGACGGCGATCCATCCGTGCCCCTCCTGACTTTTTTGCGGGCAAAAATTTAATTTGACGAGACAAGGAGGAGGTTGTTCGAGTCTTTCAGAGGGGGAGGGAAAAGAGGGCTCAAAGTCAAGCGAAGCCAGACAAAAAAACCCGAAAAGAGGGAAAGAAGAAAGAGAGAGCGAGAGAGGGAAAAACCCATGATCTTTTCTCCATTGTGCGTGTGTGTGTTTCTTTACACATAAGTCAAAGATCCAAGTGCGTATGTACATTCTGTAGTTCATACTGTATAGAGAAAGCTAGAAGAGAGAATGGGAATTCCTCTCCTCCTTTCTTCGTAGCTGTAGATTCTAGTGTTGGACTCACAGCTTTTTAAATACATACAGACTCGAGTTAAGAACATAATAGCTTTAATTTTTTCACTTTTTTCACAAAGGCCGCTTCCAACACACGCGCGTACACATAAGGTACAATGCTCTAAAGTATAATAATAATGTACTACCCCATAGCATTTGTCCACACACGACTGCTGGATAATAGCTAATAGTCCTAGATGAGGAGTACTCATAATAATCATACCCTTATAAAGTGCACACTCTTCCCTCCCCTCATTCATTACGTGTACATACGTATACACATGTGTGTGTGGACGGAGGGTGAGCAACAGCTATGAAAATATGTATTGTACAAAAAATAAGTGAAGGAAGACTGTCCATGGCTAAAACTCTAAGAGTGGAGCAACTAATGGCACGTCCTTGTTCCTTGAATTTCATCCATATTTTATTACGCACATCAATGGAAGAGCAGAGAAGAAGAGGTCAGACCAAGTTTTTCATCGAACCCAAAAAGAACTTTGATAATAGTTGATCTCCCTCATCTAATACATACATCCATACAGTGAGAGAGAGGGTGAGGGGTGTACAATATACAAAGACAAGCTTTCAGCATTGAGGGATGTGCGTGTGTGTGAGTAGAGAGTGTGTGTGTATGGAAGGGGAAAACCCTTTGGACCGTTGCTCTTTTTTCCTTCTCTCTCCCGTTCTCTATTGCTCTTTCCCTTCTTTTCTTGGCAGACAAAGAAAGATGTATGTTTTATGTGTTTAACGAGGTTTTCTGTGTTATGACACAGAGTCAGCGACTAATTTTCAGCTGAAAGTCAAGTGAAATGGATTACATATTTCATCTTTCCTCCAGCTTCTCTCTCTTTGTGTGTGTGTGTGTCTCAGGTTCAGCTATTCGTTGCTGTTGCTGTTGCCAACACTGGGGTGAGTTTTTTTTAAGAGAGAGAGCTAAGACTAGAGAAGGGCAAGTTTCCCCTTGAGGTACCCGGTGTGCAAAGTCACAGCTTAACTATTAGCTTATGGATGTGAGCAAACAGCTTATGACGCCCATCGTCATCCTTCTTCTTCTTCTCCTCCTCCATTCTTAATATCCTCAGCTGAAAATAAGATGTACTTTTATCCAGAGGGAAATATACAAATTCCTTCCACTCCTCCTCCTCACTTCTGGGTACAAGGTTAATAATCCAATATGTATCATGTACACTGGTCCCTCTTCTCCTCCTCCATTTCTTCTTCCATGGAGATGACTAATCACTGTGCAAGGACCCATGAAAAAAATTTTTTCTTTGCTGTATTGCCTAATTATTGCAAATTACTCCCTTTCACAGCTAAGTATGAAACGGAGCTTGTAGAACGTCAATTCGCATTTTCTTTCTCCTTGTGTGAGTGTGTGTTTCACTTTTGGTTCTTTTTTCTTAATTAGAAGGAGGGCAAGTTTGGCCCAGGAGAGTTTGAAGATTTATAAAAGCTTTAATTTTTATTGTTATGTGTAAAATATAATTTTGAACAACTCCTTGTACAGTCCGAAATAAGGATGCATAAACATTTGACTCTCTCCCGTACACACACACGCTACACACACATACACAGTTGACACAATTGTAATGATAATGAGGCAGAGAGAGAGTGAGTGTGTGCGTATATATATATTCAGGACCCACTCGTGACTATCCTCGTCTCGTGAGCATCCAACTCTAATTATAATGACTGCGACAGACTGCAGTAGACACACGACATACACACCCACCAGAACAAAAGAGGGAAGAAGTGTGTGTGTCAGGACAAACGTATACACAATATGTGACTGAGGGGAGCCACTTGGATGACATTTATTAGCAAAATTTTTATGACCCATAAAAAATATTTTTTTGCTGAAAATCTGATCCCCACATTCGACAATTTTGGCTGGGCCTCCTCCTCCCTTTCGTCTTTTGTCATGTATTTCTTCAGCATCAACAGTTATAATCATTGTGTATGGTCTATTCATTTTGCCGTTCCTTCCTTTCACTCTACTCTCCGCTGCTGTCGACTGCGATAAATTATTGTCTCCACGTTTTGCACATGAGTCTGATTCACGACCATGATTATAATAACTTTAGTGAGGGCGACATTCATAAAAATTTACAACTTCCGGCTGTCCTCCTTGTCTCCCTCTCTTCTTTTACGATGACGATTGGAATCGAAATCACCGATCAAGACAAAGTCCCAGAGGGAGAAAGAGGAGAAGCTCGTCAAAATTGACATGGGGAGTCCAAGACAAAGGCTTCCACATCAAATGTCTTGATGTGGCCATACAAATCCGGGTAGATGTATGTCCCCAGTTTTTGTCTCGACATTTTATGAGATATTTAAGAAATTTTAGAGATCCATCAATTTTTCCTCTTTTTTTATATCTATCTCTTCTCTTCCCGCCTTAACTATTTCTAATCAGAATGTCCAACATTAAATATTTTTATCTGCTTTTTCTCCCGTCCAAAATTGTGATTTTCAATCCTCCACTCTGTGGAGTCAGTTAACCATAATACGTAGTGGTTACAAAAAATGTTTCATTTTCTGTACACAACATCATCATCCAAAATTGCACACACACACATATTCTGAGTATCGTACCAATGTGGAAATACAAATTGGGAGGATTTAAATTTTATTGGACAGTTTTGTCAGTCAAAATTGTCAAGAATGAAAAGAAAAAAGATTTAAAATTGACTATCCTCTTTTTTACTTATGCTTCGTCTACGACACGAGGATACTATGACTAGAGAGTCAATTTCCAAAACATGTATTCTCCATGTAAGCCAGCAGTCGTAAAAGATGATAAAGATAGTTATTCTATCCCTATTTCACAATCAGATTTAATGGACTTCTCCTATCCTCACTGTTCGTGGACTGTGAAAGGAAAGCGTCAAGATAGAGAGATGAGCTGGCATTCCTAAGACTCTGATCCTACCCGGGTTGTACATATGTGTGACACTCGCACAGATATTGTGTAGTCAACGTTTGACAGTCACACAGCAGAGGAGGATGAAGACGAGAAGGATTTTTATGGAGAGCGAAAGATTTTTGAGTTAAGGTTCATCTTTAAAATCCTTTATCGCCCATTCAAAAGGCTATATCTATCAAATTTTGCATAAATTTGTCAGCCATAACCCATTTTGACGTGGACTCATTATAACTCACAATTACGACTGCTCCCCTCTCTCCTCTTCCAAGGATAATACTCAACTTGATGGAGACTCTCGTTTTGTTTGAAGTAGTCAAAGGAGAAGGATGAAGAGATGATACGAGAAGAGAAGGAAAATTTTACGACCTTCCTCATTAAAATCTTCTCTAGCTGAGTCCCTCTCAAAAAGAAAACTCGTTGCTTCCTCGTTCCAAACTAGCATACAAAATTCCCTCCCACTGCTCTGTCTTTTTCTCTTTCTCTTTATTATTCAAGTATCGTCATTATCATTACATTCATTACCATTAAAATGTTGCTAAACTCTCATTCTATTAAGATTGTATGTGTGTTAAACTGTAATTTTCTACAGCAGAAAAAAGTGTCAACATTTCCCCCCGGTCGCTTTCTCTCTCTCAACTTTCTTAATAATCCACCTTCTCGGAAAGAGTTGAGAGTAAATGGTGAAAGAGGAGAGAGATGTATAAAAAAGGTACAAAAAATGGACAAAAAAAGTTTCAAAACACACACACAAAGTGACAAGAGGAAGTTGGAGTATTGTTCTGATTCCCCGTGACTGTGACCATGGTGTGACCGTGAACTTTGCAGGAAAAAACATTTTTATACTAAACTACGAGACTCTGTCTCTCTCTCTTTGTGTGTGTGTCTTTCTCTCCAAGCTAAAGTTATGAGGAAAGTTTTTTCCTTGGAAGATGTTAGAATGCAACTTGGAACAAGTTAAGAGAACCCAGAGTGAGAGTGAGAGTGAGTGTGTGTGCGTGGATTGAGATGGAAGTTGAATTCTGAATTGGTTTTTTGTCGCCCAGTCTCTCCAAACATGGGAAAAGAGAGTGAGTGTGTGTGTGTGAGGGAGAGAGAGAGTGACTGGAGCATATGCTGGAATGAGGCATCGTTGTATAATTTCTACATCTCAGCCATTATTCTTCTGACTGGTTGGTTGGACAGGGAGAGAAAGTATAAAGTACAGTAATCGCATCAACTTATTTCATGGCCGAGTCTTTTCCTGTCGAACCAAAGATTCTCGTCTGCTATTTTTCCGGGTGCGTAATGCGTAAGTACTAGTATGTGTGTGTGTGTGTTTGGTGGAACCTCCGCATTGTCACCTTAGGTTTGAAAGTAATCGCTCACCTTTCCCAGGGGAGATTCGGACACACGACCAAGTTTCCGAAGGAGTACAGGTGGAATGGGAGCACTCCATTTTTTCAATGTAGAAGCAAAGTCGGAACGGTAGTTGTGATGCCCACCTCCTCCACTCCCACTCCCATGACCCTCACGACTCCGGGTCCTCGACGGGGAACTCATCATTCCTCCTCCTCCCAAGCCAAAGGTTAGGCCCAGTCCTCGTCCAGCTTCCTCTTCGATGGATCCTCTGCAGAAAATAAATAAATGATTTCTTTCATGATTATTTAATTTTAAACCATTTCCATCCATTATTTTTATTAAATCCTTTTTCCCTCCGTGTGTGTCACATTTTTGATGTACATTAATGTCCTCTATCAATAAATTATTGGCAACAGATTTGATCACGTGATTCCTTTTGGACAATTTACTTTCACTTTATATTTTTAATCATCAAAATTCTTTGAATCTCATTTAGTATAACCTGGAATGTTCTAATTAAGCTGTTTCCCTTTACAAATAGAGATTAAGGTTAAAAAAGAATTACACTGGCATCTTTAAGGAATGACCTCTGTCCCCAATAAATCCCGAAGCTCCCAAAAAATTGTGAATACCCTTGGGTTCCATTACAACCTTTTTTTTACTATTATCCTCCTCTAAAAAATGATTCCATGTAAAGATGCATTAGTCTTTACACACGCACACCCACAGCTTAGCTCTCAAAGAAGATGAGAGTATTAAAAAAGAATGGTGGAGAGAGGACATCTTACCGCTTGACTTTTTGAGTGGGGAAAATAAAAAAAGACGGAGGGGATAAAACCATCGGGCTAAGTATTCCCGAAATAAATTTTGATTTTCAAACCGCTAACCAAGCATATGTTTTTCCATATCTATCATCAGTCTCATTGGTCCCTAGAGAATTTGAACCCTCGACCAACTGATCGTTACACACATACACACACCACAAATGTACAATACAGCGTCTGTATTCACAAACACACACACAGGGTATGTACACACTTCACAGTGCACTCGGCATCTCTCTCCCCTGGAAACAGAGTGAAAGGATATAGGGCCCCACTGTTGTACAGTGCAAAGTCAACTTTGACTCCTTGCCTCTTCTTCTTCTTCCTTCCCTCTTCTGCCTCACTCCACATCTCTGAGCCATAAGATTTTTCAATAAAATATTATTGAGACCCTCTCTCTCCCTTCCCCCCTCTCTCTCTCTTTGAACAACTTAACTCCCTCCATGAAGTCGTTACATCTTCTTCTTCGTCATTGTCATCGCCTCCACGGTTCATTCAGCTCAGTTTCACTTTACCCATGTCTCATCACTTCTCTCTCTTTTACCCCCTTCCTTTCTTAGAATTGCTCTAATAATAAAGTGTGTGGAAAAGTGGAGCATCCCTTCTCATGTGGCTGTTTTTCATTTAACACTTCGCCATCAACTCCTTTCTCCTGTTATGGCCATATATTGTACATTTTGGGTGTTAGCTTTGTACAGGAGGGGGAGAGGACCAATAAGTCAGAATAACCTTCCTCGAAAAAATGGTCCTGTCTTTATCCACACACTTTTTAACTGGATTCAAGTTGAGTAGGGAGAGGATAGGGTTGATGATAGTTATAAGGAGCACATGTGACAATTTTATAAGGAGGAAATACCAAGTATATGTAATAATAATAGTGCTAAGTGTTGTCTTGCACAAATACACAGGGCATACAGCAAAAATATGGAGGGTGTGTGTGTGGGTGTGATGAGAAAAGGAGCGGTGCTAGAGTTACATATTATTTTAAAGGGTAACCCCGAGTCAAGTGTTAAAAGAGAGAGAGAGAGGAAAAGTTGTAAGGGTGAACACACGGTTGCGGTTTCTCAACCAAAATATTATACACAGAGTAGCAGGGAAAATACCCGTGTTTCTTGCTAATATAACCCGACTCTCAAAAAATGTTGTAAATTTTGTTGTATACACTTTTACTTGAAGGATAAATTAAAATTGATTTTGAAAACAATTGCAATTTTTTTCCACAATGTTTTACTCAAACTCTGGATTTTATTTGGCTGATTACGGTAGGACGGCAGTTTTAATATCCCTTTACCAACAGCTTACACACACGGTGTGGCGTGTAGAGAGACAAGAGACGGAGAAACTGTGTTTGTGTAGAGACAAGACAAAACTAAGGTTGATACATAATGTCTTGTGGTAAAATTTATGCTTTGTTTTCTCTCCCCACCTAAATCCTTTCCCAAATATTTGTGTTTATCTTTCAAAGCGACTCATTCATTAGAGAGAGAGGGAGACGACGGGGAACTTCTACTCCAACTGCATCTCAAGAAACTCATGAAGAGTTCTCTCAAAATTTTTTTGTTACTCTTTTCCTCATAGCCTCACATGCAAAGTCCTCACGTGGACGGGAGGAACAGACAGAGGAGAAAAAAGTTTGACTGCAGATGAAATTGACAGAGACGGTGAGGCGGAGAGGAAGAGAGGAGCAGAAGATTTGCCGATATGAAATTTTTTCATTTACACTCACACAAAGACTATCAACAGAAGAAAAGATTCAAAAGGCTTTTTGCTAAGAATACCGTTGAATTCGCATGTGAAATTTTTTTGGGGAGGGAGAGAATGAGGAGAACAGAAAAAACAAGCTTCTGCTTAAAAAGTTGGCTCAATTTTTTGTAGTAAACTCTACAGTGTACTCTAAAAGTTTTGAGCTTTCACAATCTCTACAGAGCTTTACAAAAGTGTGTGTGTGTGTGGTTAACAACGTAGATCTAACATTAGGGTTTGAGACATTGAGGACAAAAAGTCCATTTTGTGTTTGTGTCTATCTTTCTCTTCTTCATCTCTTTGAGGTAAAAAATGGGAAAGTATGAATAAAACTTTCTTTTTCTCATCTAAATGAGTCCTATGATACGAGATAGTCTAAATATTTTCCTAGTTCGTCAGTCAAATGAAGGAAGAAAAGAATCCAAAGACTTTTTATCATAAACTCAGCAAACCTCACAGAGAGAGAGAGAGTTCATATATTTTTATGAAGGGAGTCAAACCTTTTCGGAGAGTAGACTTGCCAATTAAAATTTCACGCATCATAAACCAACTGGATGCGTGTGTCTGCCTGTGTGAGTAACAATAGAGCAGACCATTTTCCCTTTTTTCATTTGACAACATAAAAGTTTTCTACACTCATTGTCACAATGACTGGGATGATGACGATGACGATGACGAGGAGGAGACGCTAAGCCTAAATGCTAATGTCCCTCCATATTTATTGGCTTGAGTAGCAATGAGAGAGAGAGGGTGTAGGGTGTGTGTGTGTGTTTTTAATAGGGAAGTGACAAACTGAGAAATGTAAAGTGAAAATGGGCCGACAAGACAGAATGTCATTTACTCAAACTCATTTTATAGTTTAAAAAAGTATTGTCTCTAACTTTTCTTTTTTACCCTCTGTGTGCTTATGTGTGTGTGTTATGCATTTCCCTGATCGTTCCGAGAATGGAGGGTGACTGCGATAAGAGAATGACACAGCAAAAAAGGGTTCCCCGCATCAAGAGAGCGAGAGAGAAAGGGAGAAATGGAAAATATTTCCTCGGAAAATGGCAGACAATTAACCTTGTAGCTTTTTAATTATTGCAAATCCAGATAGAGAAGGATGGAGCGTCTGTGGACATTTTTTCGAAATTTATGAATTTGAGAATTAATTAATTTTTATTTCTTCTCTCCATCTCCATTGACTCAATAGTAAAGCAGAAATGTACTTTCACATTTTCACAGAATGAGGGCTGCAGCAAACGATTAAAACAGGGAAAGAAGAAAGTAAGACTGCTTTTATTTGTTATTCCTTCTTCCTGGAATTGCATCATAGCCAATGCAGAAATTTCATTTCGTTGAAGGGTGCAGTTTGAAACGGAACAATCAGAAAATTATTGTGAGTTTAAGGGAGAGTAGCTTTAAATGTAAATTTTTGATAGAATATAATTTCTGATGGTGTAAAAAACTGCATTGTACTACTCAACCTTTATCTGCATTGCATAAAAGTCTACAAAACAGAAGAGAAGGGAAGAAAGTGAACTGGTTAGATTTCAAATTGTGAATTGTGATAGGGAAAGTCCGGCGGATTCACTTTTTAATGGTTAATATGGTTTTCTATCCCTAGGATAACTGGACACGACAGAAGTTGTGGATTTTATCTGCATTCCACGCACCTATACTTACATACTCTACGCTTCTTGTACAATTGGCAAAACTTTTGTCTAACATTTCCAAATAATACGAAATACCACTGAATATACCATGCGTCTGATACATGTTGTATAAACTACACACAGATACACACACTAGAGAAATATAGTGAATCCTATGGGCTGTGTGGCCTAAGCCTGGGTCATAAGTATTGCATCTCGTAAATCCCTTAGCCGATTTGTATGCTTGACCGTAGTGTAGCCATGGGATGATGTCTGGATGTGTGTAGTGTGTGTGTGTGTGTCGGGAGAAAATGCCGGTGTTTGCAATATCTCCTCATCCTCACACTCACACACGCACCGGCAGAGTAGAATATATAAAGAATCGGAGGGTGTAGTGAGTAGGATAGGATTGGACTAGGATTTCACCTAAAACACATCTATTTATAATAAAATAGGGGAAAGATATGCAATCAGGCCTCTCTCTCTTCTCCTCCCATCCCTCCCTGCTCGGAAACAGGGGCTGGATGGGCCAGAGGAGCGATGACACCCCCTGGGCACATGGAAAGATAAATATCAACCGGGATTTACAACAAAGCTCTCTGAATTTCAGGGCGAGAAGAGAAAATAGCTTTTTCAGTTCAACATCTCCCTCTTCTCCTCCTCAACTTGACTTTTATATCATGTATACGCACACACCATTGCACTGCACAATTCCCTTTTTACCTCTCTCTTTACGCATAACAATATGCACACACGCACGTTTGTGTACTGGGAGACGAGCGTAAGGTTGACGAATTTCTATCTTTACAACATTACGATATTCATTTATAAAGCAAGGCACACCCAACGACAGTCTTCGCATACCCAAGTAAAAACTCCCCAAAACTTTGACTTTAAATCCACCTCACACACACACTGTGTGTGTGAGAGAGTGTGTGTGTGTGTACAGGGAGAAGTTGAGAAGACCTTGTTGATGCAGTACATATGCTTCACTCTACTGTACTTCCTACCCTGTGTATCTTCTTTTTGAATCTTCCATCATGCAGGTTGCACTCCCTGAACATTTCAGTCCCCATTTCCAAAATGCACTTTCAATTTCTGATGTTCATCCTCCTCTTTTTCTTTTCCCTTTTTTGCACTGTACTCTACACTCCAGTCTTTAGAGCTAAATCCTTGTGGCGTGACTGTAACCGTTTCAACTGGAAAGTGGAGACAGATATTTTTTTTCTTTAAAAAAAGAAAATACTTTATCCTTCTACAGAGCAAGAAGTTGAAGACAGGCACACTCCTGTTTACATTTAACCACTTCATGAGAAGAGGATGGAAGGATAGAGTTGAACAAAAAAATCAAAATAATGTATACAAAAAGACACAAGAGGCCTGGAGGAAGTTCCCGTTTTCAGTTTCCGTTACTTCATCCCTCTCAAAGTCAAATGACTTTTTTCTGTGAGAGTACAGTATACAGTAGAGAGGATGATGGAGTTGAAGAAGAGTCAATAAAGCTAATATAAATAAAATACAATGGGGAGTTTTTTTGTATTGTCAACTTGTGTGGTGGTGGTTAAGTTTAAGCTTCGGGATATTAGAATGTGCAACCCGGCAAACGGTTCGGGTTTGTGTGTAAGGAGACTTCAGCTCCTGGTAGCCCCCAAAAAGAGTTGGACGGCAATTCAGAGAAGCACATCGGGAAAGAGAGTGAGACAACGGAACTATTGTGTGTGGAGAGGAAGAGAGAGAATAGAATTCCCATTGAAAATGGGAATCGCGGGTGGAATTCTCTGTTGAAAATCGACCGAAATTCCTCAAGAGAACGAGAGAGAGAGAGAGACGACAGAAGTGTAGTAATACGTAATGATGGGTGGGTTGGACCATAGCCGAGGAGGAATAAGAGTAGAGGCCACAAGAGAAGGGCATTCTACGCCTCCCGCCCTTAAACAATTAAAGGCAAATTTTTCCATTAAACCATTTGAGTCATTGAGACGAATGGTGGAGAAAGGAAGAGAGAGAGCATTCCTCTACCTTGCTCTTCCCCTCTCCTCTCCTAAATGCCAAAGGGAAATAATGCGTGTGTGGATAGTACATACAGGAGACAGGAGTGTGTGTGTCATCGGCATGGAGTTAAATGCCATTAGTTGAATATGTACGCCCCCGCTCTCACTAAATTATATTCTCCTCGGTTAGAGAAGAAGGGTGGTGGTTGGTTGGATGGAAAATGAGCTTTAAATTCCTAATTTTCTTTGCCAATTACAAACCGCCTTGAAGGACACAGTACGAACCTACATGCTACAGACCAAGGACTGTAGCATCTCTTGAGTGAGTGTGTATGTAAAGGAGACGACCTTCTTTTCTTCTACGTGGTGTAGTGTTAGTGTGTCCATTATCATTGAAATTAATGTCATCATCATGTTACACACACACACAAGCATACACACACAAATGTGCGTTTGATACGCACATGCTTAACTAATACTTCATGACATACTAAATCTACTCTACCAAGTCTGTTGGTTAGCTTGAAATTTGGATCATTAACTCTTCCACGGAAGTGTGTATGTAGCTTCAGTAAAATGTGAAGATTAGACCTAGAATTCTAGTGCATCAATAGCAAAATGAGTCATTTAGCTTGCTCTTCAACTCAAAAAAATTCGGAGAGGAGAAAGCAGGGAGAAAGTGGTGAAAAAATGTGTTCGACTAAATCTCATTCTTCAAACTCCTCGTCATTCTCTTTGACAGAAAATTGGATTTAAATTCTAATTTCGCATGTTCCCACACACAAAAGAACTCAAGTGAAAGTTAGTGCCAAACCATACACACTCACACACGATGGAACTAATAGCTAATCGACTGTCTTCGACATCACTTATTATGATGTCATCATAATGGAGTTGAATCAGGATTAAAATAGGGAAGTTTGTTGAAGCGTATGCTTTTTTTCACTCTCTCTCTTTATTCACTTTCACTCATCCTGTTTGTGATAGTCAAGTCTTGGTTCCTCATTCCATTAGGAAAACCACAACCTTTAAAACCACAGAGAGAGTCTCATCATCGTCTCAAGAAATGAGACCGGGTTCTCCCAGGCAATGTTGAGGACATCCATAGAATTTAAGAAAATGCTCTTTTCCATGTCATTCTTTGACAGACTTTGGTGTTTGCTACGTGTGTGAGAGAGAGATTTCAACTTTCTCTCTCTCTAGCTCTCTTTATTCACTCGTTGCTGACTCAGCCATGAAAAATGATGGAGTGTGAGGAAAATGAAGTGATCTTCATTAGCAGTAACCCTGCGTCAGTCTCATTTGAACAACTTTCTCTCTTTCTCTTCATCATCCATGAAATGTTAGACTTCAGCGCTGTGTACTTTATCCTTCCTTGGCCTCATGCTTTCTCTCTCCTGCTAAGACTAAGAGAGGAAGCAAAAATTCTAACAGCCACTTTGCAAAAAAAATGTCTTGTCTCTCCTGCAGGCTGAAATGTGAACATAAAATATATATACAGTTATAGCTTGGCTCATCAAGTAACTCACAAGACGACACGACATTGTAGTAACAGCAGCAGTTCCCTGTCCACACTCTGTAGATATATTGACAAAATTCTGTAGAAGAGATAGAGTGAGTGGAATTGGCTTTAACCAGAGTACAAAGTGAGTGAGTGTAGGGAATGAAGGTTGCTGTTGGCAAGTTGACTGGGTAATGTTATACGGCAGTATCGTTTCGAAGGTATAGACATATTGCGTGTTGTGTCGTGTGTGTGTGTGTGTGGTGCAATGTTAGGTTCACTTGCTGTGGTTTTTTTGTTCATGTTGATGGGAATGTGAGCTATCAGAACTCACTCCAACCCCCTCTCCCTCTTATGTATCTTATATATGTGTATAGCAAGATGAAGAGGGAAAGTGGAGAGAGGGAGGGAGGGAGGGAGGGAGGGAGAAAGTGCTTTTCTCTTTTCGGTGATATTTGGGATGAGATAGAGAAACATCAAAATCCCATTCGGAAAATTGGCTAAGAGGCATTTTTATCCACAAAAATTTCAATCCAACTCTGACAAATTCACGCTGACACAGGAAGAGTCAGGACGACATAAATCCATGAGGCCATTCACTCTCATTGAGACAGAAAGAGGGAGAGGGAGAGAGGGATATCTGAAGTTGAAATATTAATATCCACCCCCTACGTTGTCATATTGAGAAGGAAAAAAGAGAAACCGTTTAGCACCCTCTTGGAAAAAAGATTTGTGGGCATTTTGGAGAAAATAAAAATTGCAGTAATATAAATTATGTCATCTTTTCAAATGTTATTTGTATATAGAGATTTTACAAAAATCATCAAATTTATTAATTCAATTTGAATATGTGACCGAAATCATGGAATTTATTTGTATTCCACATTTAAATTTATACTTAGAGAATATTTGGAAAAGTTTTGTGTTAAATTCTATGCTACAGATACTGCAGCTGTAATAAGAAAATAAAAAATATTGGGAAAGAAAGCATAAATTTAAGTATAAAAGGCTGGAGCTCTCTTTCAACTTTCAACCACAAATTGAAAGTCATTTAATTTTTTCATCTTTCTCCTTTACCTTCTTTATTTTTCCTTCGTATCTTTCCACTCCTATCAATTTCTAAAGTCAATCTTCATCTAAGTGTATCAAATTTCAAATTTTTGTTGAAAATATCTATACTAGGATACTTGTACCTAAAGCAAAAACACTCTACCTCCCTCTTTGTTTACTCTACACTGTACACACTACACAAACACGCAGTACATGGGTCTGGAGATTCGAAAACACAATACAAGTCTATAAGCAGAATGCTGCAATTTTTTTGTGCGGAAACAGCGTGCAGAATTGATATTGATATTTTATACAAAGTATTTTTGATGTGGATGTGTATCATCCAAGCATATATGAGTGAACCCTGGAGCTTGACATTACATTCTTTCCTCACATTCATTCCATTATATTTCCTCAGCTTCGATGCCCATCCAGAATGGTATGGAGAGAGGAAAGAGACTCTTCTCAAAAAATGGATAAAAGGCTAACAAGAAAATCTTGTTTGGTTTCCTCTCTCTCTCTCCTTTTTTTCTCTGTCGCCCATTTTTTCCAACCCATCAAATGACACGAGGATCCCAATTTACAAGTACAAACAGGAGAATCGAGAAGATGCAATGCAGGTGATGCGGTATTTTTCTCTCTTTCCCCTTCCCTTCCTTTTTTCTCTCTCTTCCGCACTCATTTTCGTATTCATATACTCGACGCATAAAGAGTGTGAAGCACGATTCGACTTGAAACCATAACATCTCGATGCTCCACTTCCCCTCACACACAAATACACATCCGCACACAAACACGAAGAGTAAATTCCAAAATTCCAATGTCTCTTCCCTCTCTCTCTATTTTTCTCTCTTGACTTGTTCATGAATATACGCTCTGTGTGCCAAAGCCTTTGACCATTTTGATTGTGTAGAGAGAGATGGAAGAGGGGGGACGCAGTTTGCAAATAATATGATGCAAAACCTCATTCTCTTTTACAAAATCCCATTCTCCGAACGAATTATAGGAGGAAGGGAACGTGCGGGTCTCATACATGCAAAATTGCCAAATTTGACGACGTTCCCAGAGGCACACATTCACACGCATACATGTATAGGGAAATATTAAGAGAACGTGAGACACATGAGGAAAATAGAGAGAGAGAGAGAGAGGAGCAAAGGGAAAAAATACTTTCCATTTTCATTTGACTTCCTCTTCCCCCCAACTTTTACATCACGTTTAGCCTGAATGTGAATACATATTTTTTTGAGGACATTCTTCCTGAGCCTCAAAGTACAAACAGATGATTTCAACAGAGCGGAAAATTGTACCCTGGTTCGTTTAAGAGGTCAAGTTGGAAAATGTATGTATTTTATATGAAAAAAAGTAAACAATGCGAAATTTTCTAATTTTACAAGAGAACCGCCTGGTGGCTTGTTGATAAAAAAATTGAATTTTCTATTGTAATCCCAGATTAACAAATTTAAATAATCTGCAGCTCTGTCAGGGAAAGGATGTTCCACATGTGAGTCGACTCTCTCTCTCTCTCTCTCTATTTGTGTGTGTGTGGACGTGTACAATAAAAAATTGGGTGTATTAAGGAAGCTACGTCGTTTAACTGAAAATGAGGAGATCCTTGGTTGTGTAATGAAGCATTATTACTGCGTACAGTACACATATGGCGTATTCATTCTTATAAAACCCTGCGGAGTTTCGTGCAAAACTTTCTTGTCGTCCTCGTGACATTTTTCGCAAAACTTTGTAAACCAAAGGAGAAGGGAAAACGAGAAAATTTTCAAAAAATATATTTGAATTTAATTGAGAATAAGGTTTGCTGGGAGTTTTTGGAACGAATACGGTACATGTGTACTTGTCTTCTTTTTATAGCCCACTCAGCGAGAGGATGATGAGAGTGTGGATTTTTTGCCCTCCTTCTCCTCCTCCTCCTCCCACAAAACACAGACATGTGAGTATGGGATGTGTTTACAGCAAACGCTCAACTTCTCTCTCCCTCTTGATTCCCTGGGTTTTTAGGAGGACAGCTCAAAAGCCGTATAATTGTGTATATTCTATGTATCTAGCCAGGGCAGGATATATTGAAAAGGGAAAGTCCAGTCATTTTTATTCATGTGTGTCTGTGTGTGAAGTTAAGGAGAGACAGAGTGGTGCATCATACGAACATAGATAAAGAATGAGAAGAAGAGAGAAGGGGAAAGTTTACGAGGCCTCGTAAATTTCCAAATGGAAATTTTTTCCTTATTAAAGAATTTCTAAACAAAACCCTATTTATTAGGGAATAGCCCCAGTTCAATTACACCAAATTTCAGAACATCAAATTAACTTCTGCGCTCCTTTTCCTTCCCCTGCACTCCTGATTTCAGACTTAGGTTTGTGGAGGAGCAACAACTGGTTTTTTAAAACAGATGCGGAGAGGCCCCTTTTTTAAGAAAAATTAGCGTCCTATTTTCCATCTCATCTTCCTCTGATAATGGGATCCCCTGTCCTCACGCCCACTTTTTAAGTGGAGCACATGTCAATAGTAAAGACAAAATTAAAGTCTCGTTAACAAGAACAGGAAAGCATGAGAGGAGGGTTGTGTATGGAGGGGTATGAAATTTAATTTAAATTTTCAATTCTGAATATTTTTAACTTTCTAATAGCGCTACACAACAACATTTTTTATTATAAATTTCCCAAATTCATGAAAAAAGTTGTGATTCCAAATTCTACTGTCATTTAACAAAAACCCCCATTAGAAGAGTCTTTGAACAATTCTTCCAATGTCTCACGAAATTCTCCGTATAATTTTTGATTTAATAACAGAACGCTTACAATTTAGGGAGGGGATGGAGGAGGGAGGGAGGTGAGACGACGGAGAATAAATAATAGTGAGTTTGGATGGTGTTGATGATGAAAAGCTTTTTAAATATCTCCAGACTCTCTCTCTCCTCCACTTTGCACTGTTATCACAGTACATACGAAGACAAGGAGGCGAGGGAGATGGAGAGAGATGAGCTTTACCATAAAATCTCGTTGAGTCAGCTCTCGCGCCCTGGCTTTTCTACGACTCTAAGCTAAAGGGAAACAGGGGGAAGATGTTCTCCTGTTGTGTGTGTAGTTTGTGCATGTACTTGTGTATGTGTGTGTATGGATGGGGAATGGGGAGAATTTAGTTTTCCCTTCCACTCTCACGCTCTCCCTCCTTCTCTTTCTCTCTCTCGCTCTCTCTGTCTGACAACGTAATGTTTTAATCTCATCATGATAAATTTTGCCTTTGGTTAAAATAGCCTTATTTATCTTAGGCTGAGAGAGATCCCAATTAAATTAATCCGACCATAAAGCCACCCCGCAAGGAAAAAACCCGAGAAGGAAATTGTCGGGGGGTCCAGAACCCCGACACTACCAGCATCAATCCTCCTTTCTCCTTTGCTTTCTGGATATTCTCATTGTTTTCTTGTCCTTCCACATTTACCCTACGAAACGAGGAGAGAAGGGAAGGACACAAAGCCCTCTTCTCCTTTATAACAACAGAAGGCCAAGTACCCTTTAACTGAAGTACACTTTAATTGTACAGTTTGTACATCACACAACATATAAATGGGGATAAAGGAATTAAAATAAAAGTATATTGGATTATTTCCTCCTAAACTCTGAAACTGTGGGCGTGTGTGTGTGTGACGGTGATCAGGGTGATCGAAACCAGGACATCTTCCCGGTCTCCTATTGACCCTAATCTCCTCTACTGTATTATATTGTACTGAGGGAAATGCCATGACGAAAATAACACAACACTCACACATCCACCACTTAGTCATCTTCATCACGATCATGTGACGAGATTATAGATATACAAGGAAGATGCTCTCTTCCATCACCACTTTCACCACTGATCAAGACCACACGTCGTAACTATCCTAATTCTCAATCACTCACGACTCCACTCAAATACTGTGCCTCTTCCCTTTCCTCTCTCTCTCTCTCTTTCCCACTATCGTATTTAATTCCCCCAAATTAAGTTTGTCCTAATCAATCCTCCAAGTGAAAAATAATTTTCCTCCCTCCATTTCAAGTATTTTCAGGAAGTACATAAAATTCCTTTTGGAATTTGAAAAATCCAAGTTTAATGTCGGTCTCGCATTTCAATCAAATTCTCTCAGCTCTTGGGTACTCACGTGCCTCCCTAGCTGTAGTGTATGGATGCATTTGTTGGTAAACACTCTCCCCTTTTACCTTTGGGTTTGTTGAGAGGGAGAGAACACATAAAAATTAAAATTATGAATACTCACGCAATACTCTACATTTCTCTTTGTGTGTGTCGCCGGAGTGGAGGGGAAGGAAAATAAGCAAACTTAAATACAGGGTGCGAGTGAGGGTGTGAGTGTGTGTGTGGTGGAAGGGAGGTCTGTCTTTAATTTTCGTTTTTGTGAATTGTGTGTGTGTCCTTGTCAGTTAAATTTTAGTCCGTGTTGAAGGTGTGTGCCTGTGTGTGTGTGTGTGTGTTGTGTGTGGTGGGTCGGAGGTGTTTGAGTCGTAAATTGTTTTACAACTTTCACCACTTTGCAAATTAAATGGGGTTCTCTCACTACCATCCGAGGTTCCTCCTCCACTTCTTCTGTGATTGCATCTGTAAGTGGTGTATATAATATATGTAAAGTGAAAACTTACATGACAAGAAGAAAAAGAAACAGCGGCAACACTCACTCCTCAATTTTTTTTGAGAATTCTTAGTCTGGAGAGTAGAAGTTGTGTGTGCGGGGGAGACACTTGAAAAATTCACTACTTTACACTGTACTGTGTCTGGAACATCCACTTTACATACAAACACAAATAGAAGTTTTGGGGTTGACTACTTATGAGGACTGTACAACTTTAAAATTGTACAGGTTGAGAGAGTGTGTGTGTGTGGTTGTCTGTTTTTACAACTCGACGTCAGTTTCCATTTGCCTTTTACTCTGATGTGTGTGTGTGTGTGGGAGAGAGAAGTTTGAAATAAATTAATGTGATGTGATTGTCAACGTGAGGAATGTTGGCCAGACACAGGCAAGAATACTCGGGTGAAATCCAAGACCGCCAGCATCAACACAGTACACAAGTTCAAGAGCAAAGGCAAAAACAGTTATGAGAAAAAGTTACTCTTCTTCCCTCTTTTCTCTCTTTCTCAGCTGACTCAAGAAAAGTGCTTCAAGGGATTTCCGAAATGGAAAAGAATCAACGTTGTACACATTGTTCTGCTTAATCTTGACTGCTACCTCTCCATTGAATACAATCCATGGACTTTCACGTGAATGAAACACCAGTAAGTGTGTGTGTGTAGAAAAGATTTTACAAATCACAATTTGTATGTACACAAAAGTTTTTTTTTAAAAAGAGAGAGAAATGCAAAAGAAAATTTCACAATTTTTGACAAATTTGGTAGGACAGAAATGTCAGTTTTTTGGGAGAGAAAATTTTGGTTAATGAACACTTGACAAATACAGACACAAGAGAACACAGCTGGCTAGTGAAATTTGATGTGGCTCGCGCTCAGTTGTACACACACAAGACAAATACAAGACACATAGTTGAGAGAGAGAGATGACAGGCCGTGAGAGTTTGGGAGTGCGACGTGATTGAGACGAAAGATTTGTCCCGACAATTTTCGCACGACGGTTCACCGGCACTATTATAAGACGGTGGAGGACGGAGTCGGGATTTCTCTCAAGGAAAATCGTGGCTGTGTGTGTACGTGTAGTGTAGTGTGTGGTGTGTGTGAGCATGGGCAATTCTCACAAGCGCATGGTCTGGCCTTTCTCATAAACTCGTAGCAACTCCGGTACCGAGGGAGAACGTGGAGTGTACCTACAGTCGGGTTTTGGGGAACCAGGCAGCAACCCATGTGCTTCTCTCTCTCTTCCTCACAGACTGAGAGGCTTTTAAATCAACTGGGGTGCTTTATGAAAGGGTAGTAAGCTGAACGACTGTACCACACACGCACACACAGCATATTCACTAGAACGATCTCACAGAGATGAAGCTGTGTTATGTGTGCTTCCGTGTATTTTATGAAAACATGGCGAAGAAATTATTTTAAAAAAATTCTGGAAATTTAAATTAAATTCACGTGACTTCTATTGACATTAAATTCAAAATTTTTGAAAACAAATCTGTACATGACCTTGTGGATCATACCGTATAAAATCCTTGTAATTATTTCCATACCCTCTTGAATAAAAGAACAAATTATGAACAAGAATTTCTATTATCTCTTTGACATGCGGAGAACTGAAAGAAATTTTTGTATTTTTGACCCGGATTTTGCTAATTAACTTTCCGTAGAATTTGTTCTTGGCCAGGTGCCCTTAATGTAATTACTACGGTAGTTTCTTTCTTTCTATAAGTACACTGCTGTAGAATGTAAATTATGTCACGTGGCTTTGTTTACTCGTGAGTGTGTGACGTGTGTGTCAGGGGCCAAAAAAATTTCGTGTGTGCATAGATATTAGATTTTATTTGAAGGTGTTTGTCCAAAGTCCTCATGACTTGTCGTCCTCTGATGGAAAAAAATTGTGATGGACTACAAGCGGGAGGATGTAAGAAGAAGAAGACTGTTACTATTATTATTATGGGGTTGGTGTTGAAGGAACAAATGGAAGCAAGTCATCAGTTTTGTACACACACAAACTCTCACTCCAACTCACTGTAGATATGTACGGTGCTTTTGTGTTTGTTTGTGTGTGAATGTTGTGTGTGTGAATGTACCATTTATACATGTTATTCTCCCCCTCCCTTCTTCTCTTGTTTCTCTTGCCCTTTCTTTCCATCTTCTGTACTCGTCTTGCTGTCATCCACGTGGGTCGTCATGAGTATGTGGAAGACGACGGGAAAGAGAAGGGAGAAACGGAAAAAGGCAATCCACCGTCTGTCTGACTCTCGCATTGACTAAATACGACAGCCTATATGAGCAGTCATCGTCATCCTCCTCAAAGCTTCCTTTACCATTGCCAACATTAGGAAATACATAAAAATGAACACACATGCACGCACAAAGAGACACAGAGTGAGTTTTCCTCATGCAATGCCATGCCAGGCGTTCCTTATCCTTATCATTTATATCCGTCCCTATCATTTTATATCATTTCTCGGCATCCTCTCAAAATCCATCCTCCTCTTCTTCTCCTTCCTCCTCTAATATAATAAGTTGGACTACATGGATGTTATAAGGAGGAGATACAGAGAGAGAGAGAGAGAGAGGGTCGGGTAGCTGTTCCAAAATTCTTCATCTTCCTTTCGCTCACATTAGTTTTACCATTCCTTACTTGGCTAATATCCTCCTTCCTCCTCCTTATGTAAGACTTCATTTTTGTTCGGGAATAAAAGACGAAGAATATATTCTTCTGTCTTTTTCCCTCTCTCTCTCTTTCTCCACACACTTGTACATAGCAAGGAACACAAGTTAGCTGTCTAGTTAGGATAGTCAGATGGTATGTAAGGTATATATAGTGATCATGAATTAGCCTCTCCACCATGTTAGCTTATACAAGTTTTTATGTTTGCTCCATACGCACTGCTGGAAGAGAAGGAGGATCTTAGTTCGTTTTCGTCGTTTGAAACTTCAAGAAGTCCCATAAAACATTTGGATTTTGCATTGGTTGCATGCTAATGAGGAAGTGGGCTTTCTCTCTTTCTCTCTCTGTGTAGAATGGGAGGCATCCAAAGTGTATGGTGGTCTTATTCCTAGCATGTCCTCATGCCAAGCTTCTTGTTGTCAAGGCGTGGCGACTATTTTGTCTGAATATCTGTTCATATTTGATATTCCTGTCTCAAAATATAGAGTCTCCACACAATTTTATTTCTCATTCATAGCCGGGAGTCAAAGTTGGGTTTGAGAGTAATTGAACTTGTCATAATGTATGGGATGGAGGGAGAGGCACAACAGCAGCAAAATTACGCAGAAAATGAATTAGTTGGAGAGAGATAGAGACAGTCAGATTGGGAGATGGCAAAATTAAAATTTTGCAATTTATTCAAGGTGTACTCACAACACATACAATCCGCAGTGGAACGGAGGAAACTGTGTGACTGGACTTGTAAACTTTCACTGGCAAATTTTGCAATTTACAGGATCTATGTGTGCAAATCACAATCCAATTTCTCGAGAGATTAAATTTTGGATGATTAGATATGGGAAAATATGTCAAGACAATTTCGAAATTTGAAGTGCACATTATTATTATAATTCAGAGAAAGCATGAACTCCAAAAAAAGTTCTTGGAAAGGGAACTGGAGACAAAAAAATCTAAAAAATGTCGTTCTGCGTAAAGAAAGAATTATTGGCTGGAAAAAATTATGAGACTTTGTCAGTGGACAGGCTCTACATAGATAGGAGGGAGATGACCGCATTTTTTGCATAATAAAGTACATGTAGAATTCTCGTGCATAGACAATGTGGCATCTGGCGATACGTAAGCGGAAGGAAACGAGACAAGTATTTCTTTTTTGTGTGTACACACACTACAAGCACAAGATGAACATTAGTATTTTGGAAGGGAAAGCGGAAAAGAAAAGCTGGAGACTGTCATATAAAAAAGTACTCGGCTGAGGAACTGAGCTGAGGAAGAGACGTTGTGTTTGTGTGTGTACGTCTGTGTGGGGCAGGATAGGATAGGATAAAAGGGAGAGAAGTAAAGTCATTCGAGCTATTCATTAAGGGATGTGGAACATCTGAGAAGACAATAAACTTAATGTTTTCCTTTGATTGCTTTCTTTTAGGAAAATGGAATAACAAGAACGGCTGCTAAGTGCTTATGAAACACAAGGAAGACGAGACAGAGAAAAAGCAAGAAAAAGGGAAAAGGGGAATCAGCAGACCAACTTCCGCATAGTAAAATTGTAGCTCTCCTCCATTCTGTGTACAAACACTTTCTCATCTCATCTCATTCAAATTACATGTGCGTAGTTAAATGGAAAATTCCAGACCCATTTCCGTCATTCAAGAACATCCTGGGGAAAAACAAAGAGTTGTGACACTGAATAATGAATTTGTGTTCTAATAATGGATGTTTGCAAAATAAAAGTCTTGGTGCTTTCACCTTATCTCTTTCTCCTATAAAGTGTTTCTCACTCCTCAAAATGACAGTCAATAGAAAATCAGATAGAAAGTCAAGTTTCTAAAGTCGAGTAGTAAAAAGTGAATTTAAATTTTTCCAGATTTTTGAACGCACGAAATAAAATTCAAAGGCCGCAAAATTGGCCAAAATTTGTAAAACAAAAGTTATACGAGAAAGTGATGGACTCTCGTATCTTTCATGTTTTTTATGCTGAGGCGAGGAAAGTGGAGAAAATAGTTTAGATTTTTTTCAATCTTTCTTTTGCCTTATCCACCCTTCCATCACCAGACAACATTCATTTGGTCAGTCCGGGAGTGTCTAGTCAGTCTATAAAGACTTGGATAAAATTCACTGTGGCCTCTCATCCTGAGCTCCAGAGCCAGTCTTCCACACACACACACATACACACGCTGGACACACAGTCTGAGATGAACAGACAAAAAAGGAGGAAATGCAGCACGTGCATCCGTACAAACACGTCTGCTTCCTTCCTTCCTCACTCAAGTTCAAAGTCAATTGGAGAAAGGAGGAGAAAGACGAACTCTCTCCACTGTATTTGTGTGCGTATGTGTGTGTGTGTGAGTGAAAGAGAGGGAGATCCTCAAGAAGGAAGGAAGACGGAAGGAGCAAGTTTCACTCGGGGAAGCCTCTAAGGAAGAAGAAATTCATCAATATATTGTGCTGGTGGCAACGGACTCTCTCATCCTACTATGCTGTCCTCCGTAATAATATTATACTATCTACCTCCACACATACACGCACATACGCATGTATCCCAGTCCAGTTGTGGAAGATACCGTATTTACAATATTCCATGTTCCTCTCACGGCACACCCAGAAGAACAGTATACTCAGTCAGCCTTATTTCCCCTTACACAAATTCTCCGTCTTAGCATCCCTCCATATGTAAGGCACACACACAAACACTAACGGAGCACTGTGGACTTGAGCTAAGACGATGGCTGTATAAATAAGATGGTCTAACCACTAGTTTTAGCTACTTATGCACTTTCTACTCTCCTTTCTCTTCTCTGTACACATATAGGTATGTGGAGGGAGGAAGGAGGAAGGAGGGGGAAGAGATATGACACAGTACATAGGAATAGTTTTCCTCCATACTTTTTTTGAGAAGACTGGAGAAAGAGAGTAGACAGAGAGAGTGAAGGAATGGGAGGAGGGGACTCCGTTGGGAAGACATTCAGTACTTTTTGATTGTCAGCACATAACAATTCGAATCACGTTGTTGGTTGGAGGTAATAAGACTGGATAACCCTTCAGTAGTGTTCACATCTCCCAACACCACCACCCTCCCTCCTTCTCTCTCTTCATCCTCTGTCTCCCTGTCTGTGCTACTGTGTGTGTGAGAGAAAGAGAGAGTAGACTGGAGTCCATGCTCTGCCATGGTTCCCTCTCATCCCATCCCTCATCTCCACAAGACTCCAACAAAGAACGAGGGAAGACTAGTAAATGTTCTCTTCCGTCTCCGTCTCAGCCTTTTTCTTCATCCACCTCCTCCTCCTCCTCTTCTCCTCCTCCTCTCTACTCTATACTATCCTTAAGGTCTTGCTCTCTTTTTCCGTTTTCCTCCCCCGTCTTCGTCTTCCTTTCTTCCTCCTTTCCCATCTCAAGACGAAGATGAAGGATATCGATCACGCATACATATTCTCCATCCCCCCCTCTCTACATATTGTCTTTTTTGTTTGTTTCCTCCGAAATTTGGAGAGAACGGGAGAAATTCCATTTATTCCATATTCCCAATACTCACAACAACAATACTGGAAGACACCAAGAAAAATCATGAGTGAAAGCAGACAAAACACCTCAAAAATTCCACTTTCTACTCTAGACTCATAGACTGGAGTTCAAGGTAGAAATGTACAGTAGTAAAGATAGAAATCGCCAATAAGAATTAATATAAGATATTTAGATTTAATTATCCTACACATTTTCTTTCTCTCGATGATCTCTTCGCTCTGATATTTACTGGAGCAGAGAACACATTAAATATTTTCTCGTACCTCGACAGAGAAAGTAAAAAGAGACACGCTTCATGAAAGTGGGTCCCATGTGAACACCTCCCGTATATTCTCTTCTACAGTTAATTAGTCAGCTTCATAAATACATGGACACAATTATGAGGATAGGTTTTTGGTGCTAAATACAAACGACTTTGGTACAATCTGTCCTGAGCTGTTGCACCCCACACATACACACACGGACACACGCTAGTTGTAGTGTGTGTAGACTTGATTAGTTTCACAGATATTATTATTATTATGGGATGGGCAGGGAAGAGAAGAGAAGAGAGTGAGGGGGTGTGGGAGAGAATGAGGAGGGAAATCTCTAGTGAACACTTTGTATCAATCTATCGGACCGGGAGAGAATGACCATGAGGAAACAGAAGGAGGGAGAAAGAGACAAGAGAAGAGGGGAGGGGAACTCCAATAGCCAATGCCAAAATATTTATCTCTTCCATCGTCTCTTCCCCCCTCCACTAAATAGGAAGCACTTGTGGTGGGGCGATGATAACAACAAATACAGATTTCTTCCCTATATATCTTCACAGTCACACAGTCCATCCCATCCACACACATGCACACAACCCCTCTGTATGAGGATCTTGACCTTAGGAGTCTACACGTTCAGTCCTTGTGTTCCCCTCATTCTGTGCGCGTGTGTGTGAAGTTTTTGGGACACTCTCACTCTCACCAGACCAGAGGCGGAGAGTGAGCAATTTATGAATCGTAATTGAACAGTTTAGCTAATAGACTTCTTTTGGGATGGGTGAGTAAGAGAGAGAGAAAGCTTAACAATGTCTGTCATACTATTTTTGATAAAAGTTGTACATGTATTGTACGTACACAGCATGCATTTATAAAGCATGTACATCTTACACAGAAGAACCTTCGTCTGTGGTTTCTGCCGATGAGGATAAACGGGAGGAGATGAAGCTTTTCCTACTGCTTCTGCTTCTGCCGCTGCTAGTCGACCCATCTCATTTCTAATGTAATGACGTTAATAGCCCTAGCCTTGGCACATTATTGTCATCAAGATACTAGATAGTAGGATGAAAAGGAAGGGAGAGAGAGAAGAACTAGCCTCCTAAATTCTAACCACACTCACTCCAGGAAGGCAAGGGGGCATCATCCACCAGACTACCACACCATTCCATTCCATGTGCACTTTGGTAGGCTAAAAGTACCCACACTCAAGACTCTCTCTGACTCACGATCCGGGGAACCACAGACACAGGAGCAAATGACAAACCATGCGAAGTTTGAAAATTGCGTCTAAATACTACGCACATCGAATGTGTGTGAAAATATTGTACATACACACGTGTACCGTATTTCTATTTCCAGACCCCTACGGATATTTGTCACTGAATCTAGAAAATTTTTACTATCAGAAGCCGGAGATTCATTTGGACTGATACGGGTCAGAGCATCATTCATGCTGCTTACTTGGAGTAAAAGAGTAGAGTTTGTGAAATGGTCGATTGTGTAGCCTCCAAGTTCAAGAGCACATTAGTCTGTATGTGTACGGAAAGGAGTTGACTTTTTCCCTTTATAAGTTGTAAGTTATACGGGGGAAATTTGTGTAGAAAGTTTTAGATGCAGACTTGTGATTTTTTTTCTATCCTATTCTCAGATCCTTCTAGCCTCCTTTTACTAATGGCCATTTCTTTCAATCCCACTCACCCTCTCTCTCTTTCGTCTCTTATTTTTACTCGTGATAATTACATTGATGATATTGGCGACATGCCAGTCGAGTCTCAGAAAATCCAACACTTATGCTCTAGACACCAGTCACCATATCACTGCTCGACACCCTCCTTCTTTCTTTCTCAGTTTCTCCTGCCCTCCTCCTGCACGACCGAAAAAGTCCGTTATCTAATTAACAGTCTCCTCCTAGTCAGTTTTCACTCTCAATATTCCTCTTCTTCCTCTCCACCATTTCATATCTATCTGATACAACACATATTGTGTATGTACTGTTACTGTACGCATAAAAATCAAGTCTATTGAACACCACGAAGAAACATCAATGGACTGTATTCATACGAGAACTTCTTCCCCACAAATTGATCATCTTGAACCTAGCAGAGCATCAAAGAGTTTCCCTCGACTTTCAAGAAAAAGGAATTGAAGCCGCAGAGGAGAGGGAGAAAGGGGGAACGCATAAATAATTACAGTGTTGTTCCTATTTAAAATTCATCATGTTACAACATCATCTCTTTCAACCCCCGCTACCCTACACACACATACACACAAATGTACACGATCAAGATTAAAGAACTGCATAGTATTGTACAATCAAAGCAATCTGTACATCTTTTCGAGAAGAAGAGGAGAACCATTAAAGTTGCAAGCAAGCTATTTAAAGGAATATATTTTTGTAACACAAGCAGCAACACATTTTATTGTATATTGTGTATTGTATATGGAATGCACAAGTTGAGAAAGGATCATAAAAAATTACTATTAATATCAACCGCACTTACTTTCACACATACACGCTTACACAACCGAGAGAGAAATGAAGAGAGAGAGATTAGGAAGGAGTAACAAAGAAATCATTGTAGGGGTTCAAATTGTGCATCCCGTCTTTTCTCATTCATCCATCCCTTCCTCTCGAATCTGATCTACTGAGGGAATGACTTTGTGAGTTATGAATTTGGTTGTGTGCGAGTGTGTGTGAATGCCGGTTGTTTTTGTCCTGGATAAACATTCGGAAGAGATACTGAGACAATCAATCTATCAGTTTTCTTCTCGCCATCCCCAGTTTGTCTGCTAACTTTAACTGTAGCAGACAAACTGGGATATTTAGACTGAGAAATTCATTTTTTTGTGCAACTGTGTGTATTGGAAGGATCTTCCACAAACACACACGCACAGTGTAAGTCAGAATATCAGTGTCTTGGGTTGAGTCTTTCGGGCTTGATCTCTTCCTACATGAAGAATGTATCGAAAATATATGGAGGGAATATCCACAACCACTTCTTGACTCTCCCTCACTTGTCCCTCCTTGACAATGACAACTGGGGTTTTGCCCACTCACTCTGTATGGATAAGGACAGATGACAAGATCTTTACCCCTTCTATCCCTCTACTCTGTGTTGTACATTGGACCCTGGAATGCTATCCCCCAGCTTTTGGTAAATTAATAGCTTCAGAGAGGAAAGGGTAAAACACACACGAATGGATGAGTGTGTACGCAATATGAGTGGATGAGTGTACATACAATATTTTTACCCTGTGGTTGCCGACCTCACTCCACATTAAAGTTGAGCATGTAACCTTCCTAAACAACAACAACAGGGAAAGAGAGACTCTCCCCCGCGTTCCTTGACTCCCTTTGGGAATTTGTGTGTAAGCCGCTTGTGTGTGTGGTTTTTCCATTCTAACTGCCACGACTTGCCAATGAAATGCTATAATTTAAATGTGTATACATGTTATGCTGCTATTCGGTACATTCCAAATGGCACTCTCCACACAATATACTTGGGCTTATCAAGATGATACGAGTTTGTGTCTGTGTGTGTGTGCATTTCAGAGAGAATGGGAGAGTGTGCGGCTATTGGACTGTTTGTCTTCTTAATTTTTCAACATCCACTTGGACCAAATGAGTGGAAAAAATAACATTTTTTTGAATGAATAACTTTAAATGCATCTCATTCTCTTTTATTATATTTTCTTTGGTGATTCATGACCTCCTGAATTGCTCTCAACAGATGATACTTGACTACTGGTTTTCATTTTTATGACCAGTTAAGAGAGGGCGAGAGAAAGATTGCATTTGCTGAGCAGTTATGGCTATTTAAAGGGAGACAGGGAAAGAGTGGAACATAATGTACTAGTAAGGTCAACATTAAAGAAATTGAGGCTTCATTTAGACATAATTTTCTTGTGAAATTAAATTTCACTACATCCTTCGAAGGCTGTCGATAGTCAATTTTAAATGGATTCAATTAAAATGAATCTCATTTCATATTTTTCAATACTACTCTATATGCTGTGACAATAATGTACCCCATTAAAATTTGATACTTCACTCCACACTTGAAATAATTACAATATTAACACTTGACTTGCATTTTGACGGTCATTTTTCCCCTGTTCACAGTCAGTCAATCCGTAATCGCTATTTAATATTCTCCGCACTCAACAGTTAGTTAGTACAGGGGTGAGTTTTTTTTGAGCTGATTGTTTTCGAGTGTGTATTCTCCGATTAATTAATAAAGAGACTGATTGTATACTATATGTAGGTGATAGTAAAGGGTGTGTCCCCAACACACACATATCCTATGTGTATCTGGATCTAGACACGTACATATGTTATCCATGTTGAGAAGTAGGGTGAAGGAAAAGCAATGGAACGGAATGCTTTGAAAATGGGGAAAAGAGAGAGAGAGAGGGAGAATTTTAAACGAAATTATGGAAATGAAACGCTTGAAAACTCAAGGCGAAACGACGACGACGACGACTTTCCCTCACGAAGAGATGAGAGTGAAGAAGAGGAGGAGGGGAAAGTGGGGGAAGGGTGCATTTTATTCCACTTCCGAGTGCAAACTTCCAATTCCTCCCCGCTATACATAACTATACCCTATCTTGTGTACGATATGGAACAAAAAAACATGTATATCTTGTACTTGTTATGCACTATACATAGTCATACATAAATTTCCAACACAGTAACGGAAGGACTGCATCACACCAATATTATTATGCAGCTGGGATTATGGCGGGAGTAACTTTTTCCAAATTGAAGGTACACTCCATGCACAGGCACACATACACACATAGCATAAGTTATTATGTGAAGAGTGCATGTGCATTCTTCAACATGAGGGGTTGATATTATTATAACATCTTATGGAGAAAATAGTTTTTGGAGAAAGGTTATACGCTAGTGAAAGAATGTGTGTGTGTGCAAGTGCATATAATGAGATAAAGAGATATGATATGCTAATACATTTATATCCCCGACATCATAATCACAACGTTCAAAGAGAGACGCACAGGGAGAGAGAAGGGGGCGAGAATGAAGAGGGAGAAAATCATGACTCTGATATCTTAATCACACTACAGATATGTTTACATTATATCTATATGCATTTGTTCGTAGCGTGTTATGTATGTGTAGGAAGAAAGTGGACTTTCTTCTATTGGTTAAGTGTAGAGTACAATGCAAGGCTTTGTGCACTCTACAGTTATAAAAGATGAATGCATTTTATTATGGAAAGTTTGGAGAAGAGGAATGTCTATTGCACCTTTGAAAGTCGGAAGAAAGCAGAAGAACGGACCTTCTGTGTTGTATACACTGTACACACACACACTTACTTCTCACCCCCTGTGGACTGTGCGGAAGAAAAGGTTTGACTTTCAAAATCCTCCCCCTTTGACATAAATACCGGGGGAGGAGGAGGAAGAGGTGAGGGGAAAGGAGGGAGTGAAAAGTGTAGAATGTGGAAATGTAAAAGTTTTCCTCATGAAGAGTAGGAGCTGTTAACTACTTGAGATGGGCAAAGGTAAAATCCTGTGTCGACAACATTTCCCATTTATAATAAAAAGGTTTACATTAGTCAAGAGAATACAAAAATAAAATGGATTTTTACCACATTTTTAATTTCACCCAATTTCGGGTTGTATATTTTTATTTTACATTTGTCCATTTTATATTGTGATGTCTCCGAAGAAGAAGAAATATTTTTCAGTGATGTGCAATGACATGTGTAAACCCTTTTTAATTAATTAATTAATCAATTCCTAGGTATTTCATCACTTAAGAATTTTGCCAGTTTAAAATCTCAATTCATTCCCTCGTGACTCTGAAAAGTTAATCAAGGTGTCTGTCAGGAGACAAGCAGGATTGAAACACTAGAGAGAGAAAGTTGAGAAAAACCATTCCTCAGTGAAAGTGAATATGAATAAAGGTCATAAAAAATTACATTCTCCTTCCTCTCGTTCACATTTGAAAAGAAAAAGGATGGAGGGAAGGAGAGGGGAGAATAGAAAGTGTAGGATACAGTATACAGTAGTGGTGAAGTCGTCACTTATCCATATCACATTATTACAGTAATTGGATTCAGATTTTGACAATCACTCTGCCAAAGAGCGAAGGAGGGAGTCAAAAAAAGTCCTCCCCCTCATCCAGAGGAGTTGGTTCAAGAGGACTAGGATCCGAGGGGAGGGAAAGAGTGAAAAGCTTGGGGTTGTTTGAAGGGGGAAGGGAAAAAATACGAGACAAAGAGAGAGAAAGAGTTGGAGTGATAATTTTCATGACATCTCTCAAGTCCAAAAGTCAAGGGATTTTTTTTGTCTCACTCTTGACTCCTTCCTCTTTCTCTTGTTCCATTCCACCCTCTCACATTTTCATAGGACAAGGACCATAACGTTTTCTACATTTAATGTGTCTTATCCCTTTCTCTCTCCCTATAAAATCCAACACACCCTCACTTTCTCTCTCTCTCTCTCTCTCTTTCTCTTTCCCTACCTTCATACATGGAGAGCCATGCATAGCATCGTCATTTGGATCCCCTCTTCTCCTTTCCTCCACTCAACTAGACGACCCCCTCCTCCTCCTCTTCTATCTCTCGTCGTAATTCTCCACTGACTCTGTCACTCTTGTTTCTTTTCCTCGGAATTCTTTTCTTCCCTCCACTTCCCAGGACTTTCACTATATTAGACGACACACTTGAGTAAGCACCCCGACCAAACTAAACCTCCAGCAAGCACGGCACGCATATCCCATTGCATACACTGCAGTATATATATGTATATATATCTGAAGCATGATCATGGGAAGGTCTCACAAAATTCCTCTTATATCCTCCTCCTCTCATGTCATGACAATAAGTATCCTCATGGACCAAAACTATAATCAAACTATCCCCACAATATTCTTAGAGCCTCCAGAGTAGAGTCCCTTCGTCCCTCCACACTATGTATTTACATACACACTCACCACACACACACGCACAGGAGCTATGGTGGAAATGTGCAGACCACTCTTCTTTACTCCTCGCCACAAAAATTGGCTGGAAAACTTTGAAATGCTCTAATGCACTCCCAGCCACAACTTCTTTTCTCCCTCTTTTCTCTTTTCAACCTTCGTATACTGTAATGCGTGTGTGTGTGTGTGTTGCATCCAATGCACCCGCCATAACGTTGACTTTAATACGATTATAAAGTTTTGCTCTTGATTGCAGCTCCTTGCATCTGACAATCGAACCAATAGCCTCTTATGTCGTAACCTTGTACAACACGGAGAAAAATGTTGAGGCTCGTTTCGTGATAAGTCTAACAAAGTAAGAAGGATTTCTCTCTTTCTGAGCGGCTCCACACAAAAAAACGAGGAGGTCTGTAATTAAATTGGAATTGACGGCCACACTTCCCTAATTATAATCTCTACCATTAAAATGTGGGGGAGATAATTAAAGAGAAAGGAATTTTGTCTGGTAATGATTTTAATCACTAATCTGGTACTAAATTAATTAATTATTAAATCTTGGCAATTATAGTCGAATTTAATTGAAATTCTGTTTATTCTCAAAAAAATTAAAAGTCAATAGAAAAATAAACGAAAAATCAATTCAATAACTGAAATAATGAACAACTCTATATACTCCATCATATCCATTAATAAAGAAGATTTTTGCGAATGGTTACTCCATTGTGATTGGCAATTATCGAGTGTGTAATTATTGCAAAAATTTTCACCAACATTCACGACTTGATTGTATTCTTCCACCAGGGACAAAATCTTCACAATCCTCCTCCTTGTCATCATCTTTTTTTATTGAATTTTTAGAATGCAGACAGAATCGACGAAAATATTTGGGTCCAGCTTTCCCTTTGAAGTTGTCAAATCTCCAGTAACAACTTGATCCTTCAGTACATTCACTCACACTGAGAATTTCATTGTCTATCTTGTCTCTCGTGGGATTTAAACATTTGTCCATTTCTTCTGGACTGCGTGGCCTTCCATACTCATCAAGAGAGTCATCAATCAAACAGTCGTAACATTTTAATCCTTCATTGAAGTGAAAAAATTTAATATTAATTTTTAAAAAAAGGAAATAGTTTTGTACAAAACTTGTACAGGGTTCAAAAATATCTTTATTACCTTCGGAGGAAACGAACAACAAACACAAAGAGAACAATGAACTCGAGAGAAAAGTCAACAACGATTTTTATTTTGAACGGCTTCATTTTATAATTTAAAAAATTGTACTTCAAAACTAGACTTACAATCAAGGCAAGTCAACTTTTATTATCGTGTGTGTGGCCTTGCCGTCGGTTTTCTGGGATCGGGGAGAAACGAAAAAGCAAGGCCACACACAAAATAAAATATAGTTGACTTGCCTTGCTTACAATTCAATCTCTTGAGTCTCTTATTTCTCATTGTGGATTTCAATTATTTGAGAATATTATAACAAACAAGTACCCATGGGAATTGTAATCCAATTAAAAATTAAATTTTTATGATTAGTGCGACTTTGACTCATTCCACCATCTCTAATACATGATCCCCCAAAGTGACAAAGAAACTGCACACTTAAAAACTAGACTTAGCAGGAGGGAAACGAAAGGGATGATCATCAATTCTTTGTTACTTAAAAAGTCTCTTCTTATTCTCAATACATGTTGTTCCATAGCAGAAAGAAGGGTGTAGAATTGGTATCAATTAGATGGAAACAAAAACCCTATTAAATTTTTCCCTCTTTTTATTGAGACAAATAAATCATTTTTTCCCTTTTCCCAGCCACCCAAGGTAATTACTGTCTAAACAAGTCAAAACGAGGGAAAGGACCCTCTCTTTCTCTATCCCCCTCTCTCTAAATATCTCTACACGGAAAAGTTCTCAACTTTTCCTTTGCTCTCCTTCTTCTCACTCGCCATGCACAATTCTATTACATTACTCCTCCCTTCTCTCTCATTCTTTCTTTCTCCTTCATCCTGGGCTTTGTACGTTCCCCATTATGAACACTCTGATTGTCTCTCTCTCTCTCTCTCTTGTCCTCAACGTACTTTACTCCACTCAAAATGTACGGAAGGTAAACACACACACACAATTCCTATGTATTGTACTGTGTTTGAGGGTCCGCACGATTTTTCTCCACTTTTCCCTCGTTCTGGAACTTCATATAAGAAAAAGAAGAGAAAGAGAGAGAGAGTCATGATTTTGATACGTCTCTGACTATTGTTACGAGAAGCTATCTTTTATTTCATACATAAAAGCATGTACACACACATACACACACGCACAATTCTATATGATTTTCCACTGTACTTCCTGACTGACTCTGGTCGCCGTTACTACACTGCGTAAGATTCCTTTAGGTTGTGTGTGTGTGTGTGGAACGGGGACAAAAAAGGGAGTGCAATGTCAATGCAATGTAATGTAGCTTACCATTCCAACCGAGAAATCGGTGGGGGGTTTCACTCTTACAACTCATGGACTCCATAGTTTCATGATCATGGCTTTCAGAGTATAAAATTTATTCCGTCCAATATGGGACTTTATTTTATGTCCACGTCCACCTCTCTATTCCATCAGCTTCCCTTTTTATGATTCCCTCTCTCTCTCTTTCTCTCATGTCACTTTCCCTTTCTTCTTATTTTTTTTCTTGCCACAAAATCCGGACTAAAAGAACTCTCCCTCTCTCTCTTTTACCCCCTCCATAGTACATACTAAAAAGAAATGATGACAAAAGGGAAGGATAAGGGACGGTCTGTTTATATGGAGCAGTTGAAGGTGCAATCATTCCTTCAGATTATTGTCCCACATCTTCTCTACACAGTTATCAATTTTGTTTACTTATTTTCGACTAGACTCTTCTCTTTCTCCCTGTGTGTTTGTGTGTGTGCTCTTTTTTATCCTTCCTCCATCCGTAAGAGTACAATGCTATCAAGGAGAAATTGAGATACCGAAAAGGTTTACAAAATAGCTTTTCAGTGTATTTTTCGAAAGGCTGGAAAGATTCTGAAAATTTGAGTCTCAATCCCTCCCTTCCTATAAGTCAGAATTTTATTAATATCTCATAGTTTTTCTTCTTGTATTCCAAAAAATAAATTCAAAAGTCATAGTTTATTGAAATATTTCCCAATACACATAGAGGGGGAAGGGTAAGGGTAATATAAAATGGAGATGACAAATAGGACAAGTTGTCGTGTGAATATCTATAGAATTGAAGATGGAAGTTTGTGTGTGGCCCTCCCTCTGTATATAATTCAAATAATTTAAATGCATTTCTTTCCTTGCCCTCACACACGTCCAAACACTACATATTACACAGCTACACTACATACACACATTTTTTTGTTTGTTGATATCTCACAAATGTACATCGTGTGTGTGTGTGGGGAGAGAGAGTGAGGATATAATATATATTCATGCATTCGTCTCGTCTCGTTTCGTGTTTGGTATTTGAAATTTTTCAAAATTGTACACTCTACAGTTACAAATACACAAAGATGCATACACATTGAAACGCATTCCAGCCTCCACCCCTACACACACATACACAGGAGGGTTGTGACGGGCCGGATCGGGAGGCGAGAACACACAGACACACACACACACACAGAAATGGAGTGGAAGCCGGGAGTTTTGTCACCATACATAAATCCTCGGCATAAATGTAATGTAGTGGAGGACGGACAATAAATTGATGCACGTGGATATTCCAAAATGCATACATGTCATACAGGAGAGAGAGTGTGTGTGTAGTGCTTCGGATTGGTATGGGCGTAGTGTTGAATGCCTATGTGTTATGTATGCTTATAGTATGAAAATGCATTGGGAAAAATTGAACTTGAACTTCACGTCCCGAGTCCTTGTCACCCCCAACAAATGAAACGAGAGAGGAGGAGAAACTTCAAATTCGAGAGACGGAAGACGCAAGCTGAAATCCAAGAGAGAGAGGAAAAAAGAGGAGGAAAATGTGCAGGGACATGATGCTATTTTCTTGTGCTGTTGCCGTAGTGGTGGTTGAGATGATGCAGTTGAGAAACTTGGAAAAAGCGTGGAGAGGACGACAAGCTCCATGTTAACGGGAACCCAAGTCTTAAAGTGGACTTTTTATACTTGCATTTCTCTACACACTCTACTATGTAGGTGAACTGAAAGAGGGGAAGGTTTGAGGAGGGAGAAGAGCAAGAGCGGCCCAAATAGAAAAAAACGCCGAATCTGAAATGAATACTCAAGTCAATATATATGTACAGCAGAGAAGATCCAAGACACGGATTCTCAGTAACTCTCTCGGTAGAACTTTGTAAAAGTTTGTCAATTTCCTTTTTTTCTTAGTCTTCCGGTGGATTTCGAGGGAAAAAGTCTTTAATGGAAACTTTCTTTTTTTCAAAAAAAATATAATTGGAGATTGGTCGTCGTGCATTAGAAATCTGTTGTGTGTGTGTAGTAGTAGAAGTAGTAGATCAAGACGTTTGGGAGTTTGATTCAGAATTTATGTTATCAGGTGGGTAAATTTGTGTCGGTTTTGACTGTCACGATGACAAGAGTGGAATGGAAATATGTCCTGGTTTACCGACCAAATTGTGCTATTTTTGAAGGAAAAAGTTGACAGCTTAAAGTCAGAAATGGAATTAGTACTAGAAAACTGAAGCAATTTATGTGAATTCATTTTTTCCTAGACACTGACAGTTCAATTTCAAAATTATAAGCATACATAGCATGAAAAATCCTTGTTTTAACTTTCCAGGAAAAATGAGAATAGCTGCACAATTCATTCTCCCTTTAAACATTGAATTAGCCACATGAAAAAGTTTGATTTAACTTGAGAGAGCAAGTCGTAAACTTGCAAAGCATTTATTAATCAATGAGCCATATCACAAAGAATAGGGAAAATGGATGAAGACAAAAAAAAAGAATATGGACTGACACATTAAATTACAAGTTGCAATAAAAAAACCAGGGGTCCATTCCAACGACTCCATGCCGTATTGACTCGATCTCTTAACTACTAGAGGAGGAGAAGGAGGAGGAAGGCAGGAAGTAGGGACAGAGGCCAAGACCACAGGAAGTGTGTCTAATGTCTTTGATTGTCGTTCCAATCGTTGAGCACCTTGTATGTGTACGCTGTACTCTGGACCGTTCCTTCTAATAGGCAGTATGGAGTTTATTTTCTCATTTCTACAATGACTCTATCATTATGATCGTCTCGATAAAATTTCCCCTCCTTCTTCTCCTCCGTCTCTATCCCCAGCCCCTCTCAACTAACAAGAATGTACAACGATGGAGAGAGGTGATCAAGTCTTTGAACCTACATTGCATCGTGGGCTGAGCACTCCTCAAAAAATTTCGACTGACCATATCCTCATTTCTGTCATAACCGTCATATCATTCAATTTCCGACTGCATTTTGGGTCCGGGTGCAGCCTATTGTAATGAACAGTGTAACATTTAATGTGCACTCGTCCTCCTCGCTTCTAATAGACATGGTCAAGGACAAGGTCTCCCTAATGCAATTACAGACTAAATAGCTGAGTAAATATAAACAGTGGGAGTGTGTATGCATTTGCAGACTGCACTCAAGTTCGTAGTTAATAACAGCGTTGCATTAACCACATACAGTCTCCACTGTATTAATAGTGAGAGAGTTCTCAGCCCTGGAAAACAAGTTGATTGTATTACAACAACTCCTTTCTCCCTACTTTTTGTAAACGATGGATTGTACGCAAGAATATGAGCTTTCTCCGTCTTGTCTCTATCTTCCCTTCCCTACTTTCTCTCTCTCATTCCTTTAATGTAATCAAGGGAGATTGGGAGGTAGCCGAGCGCATGTTCATAACTGTGAATTTGTTACTTCTTAGTATTATGTAGAAAAATATTCTCCAGCTTCTATATCATGCCTAGAAAAACAAGTCTCTGTAGGGACTCTGTCCAGAAATGGAGAGGGTGAGGATTAGAAAGACACGTCAAAAATAATATGAACTACAGATTTATTAAGGGAACCACCGCTGAGTAGCATGTATTTAGACCACCGGGACTTTCCACAATACAACAAAATACAAGAGACAGGGTGTTGTGCATAATGAATTCAGAGAGAGAAAGTGAGGAATTTGGAACAGTGAAAGCAATGGTAGAATGGGGTGGGTGGGGGTGGTTGTGTGGAGCATTGCATATTTCATGAGACTCTGACATGTGGTCAGTCAGTCGCATGACGATACTCATTAGGTGCCCTATTTCCGTGTTCCACTCCCTCCTCCTCTATTCTCAGCTACCGTCTGGTTATCAGGACTCCGGTATAACCGAAAAAAATGCCGTGAAATACATATAGTATATGTACCGTCTACATTTGTTTGTTTCTCTTGTGGGAATATACACATGGACGTGTGTATGGACAAACATATTGTTTTTTCACATTTTAAACAATTATAATAGCAATCATAATAATGACCTTTGAACACATAGTATGTAGTGCAACATTGTCTTGCACTATATTTCTCTACACTTTCTAAATGAATCACAGGATGAAATCCCAAAATTTCTTTACTCTTGCATTTTTTTAAAACAGTCCATTGTACATAGAGAGCTAGTATGCATATCCGATAGGTATGTAGAAAAGCAAGTGGATGATTTTTGGAAAGCCCACACAATCCCAATGTAATGACGGTAGTTAAATGTCAGTTTTTGTGCGTTCCGTCAAACGCACCCCATTAGGAGAGATAAGTACTGAAAAATGGCTTTAAAACACGGACCGTCCCTCAACTCTACAAACTCTACACAGTATATTCACAATCTGGTATGTATAATATATGTATACAGTACGGAAAATAAACTATGGAGAAATTGTTCTAGTGGCAACTTTTTACCCTCGCTAAACGTTCCCCCCTCCACTTTCTTTACAATCCGCAGTGTAGAAATCGAAATTTTGTCCAGTCGCTTTCCCTTCTCTTTTTTTTTCCATCTTGGCCCACACAAAATATTCTCTGTGGTCGTTCATACACATTTACAATCCATGGCTACAGTATTGTAACTCTTGCAAAGAAATGGACTCAATATTTTAAAATACAATAGAAAATTGTCACAAAAGAGGAGTCTAATGGAGCGAAGGAAAATGTTTTCTGCACATTGAAATTTTTAGCAATACTGCCGTAATTTACAAGCTCGTATAATTTAAAGACTGTAGAGAATCGCGGCAGTAATGGAAACCAGGCCAGTCATGTGTAACAAGAGCTTGGATAAAATATGAAAAAAAATTTTTGAAGGAAAATTGAAGCAACGTGTGTTTTATGAGAGTGCACAGTTGACTTATCCACATCCACCACTTTCCCTTCTTTCTTTTATTATTCACCCATTTACATGGATGTATGTATGTAGGTATGCATAGAAACTTGATCGTTCATGATTTTTTTGCAAGAAAAAAATTCAGGATTTTCAGCACAAGAAAATGGTAGTATTATCCAGTAAATACAGAAAATGTCGGCTGAAGGGAATAAAAGAAAATCTGTCGAGGGTGCATTGGACCGTTACAAAGAAGTTATTGGAGGAGTGTGTTCACACAAAAAATATAGAACAGTCTGAGGTGAGGTCATGGAAAAAACTAAAGAGAAAATACATAAGTGACTTTCTCTCAACATGAGAAAACTTTCATTTTTCAGATATTTTATGGGATTTGGTCCTTGTTCGGAAAATGAGACAAAATGTCTTGTATTTTGAAAAAAAATTCCGACCACGACGTGGAAGAGGAGTAAAAGTGAAAGTGCATACCTGTAGTTCAAGTTGCCATGGTGGCCATTGCTGTACACATAATTGTACTCCGCCTCAGTTATGGAGGTCGTCACCATGGCTAGAGCTGGTCTTCTCGTCTGTTGTCGAAGATAAATGTCTGGAGCAAAGGCAAATGGTGTTGGAACTCTGTCTGTCATCATCATCATGGACGTGGTCTCCATCTAAATTGATAACAATTGCACAAAATTATTGTCTCTCTGCTTTAATTTCTCCACTAATCCAGACAGACACAGACACATAATTTGTTCCAGAGATGAACTAGAAAAATCACAATTATTGTGTATTTGCAATGAGCGAAGCATTGTGAAAAATATTTCCAAAATGCAGCATAATTCCTGAGCAGCATAATTAATTAAATGTGAATCGTATTCAGTGCAAAACAATAAGAAACCTAATTTAAATGCATAGTCATTTAGCATTACGTCATTGATGGAAAACTGTGAATACAATTCTGAATTAATAGGAAGAGAATACTTAAATCCACCCTTTTACAAATAAAATGGGGAAAAAATGGATGAATACAATTTAATGTGTCCCTAATGGCTCTTTAAAAATTGAAATGAAATTGAATTCCAGTTCGGAGAGACAGATATGAGTGAGGATGAAGGAAGGAACACACCCCCGTCCAAACATCCGGAGTGCACAAGATGTGAATAATCCAGTCAAGTTTTTCTCATTCTGAAATAAAATCTCTTCCCATTTTCTCTTTCCCCCTCCCAAAATGCTTTCCATTTCAATTGACTATTGAGAACCATTCTTTCTCTCTCTCTCTCTCTCTCGTTGTATTTGAGCCTTGCACAATGTCTCGGCTGCAAAAGACCAGCTAGTGCTGGAAAAGAGAAATCTGCAACAAATGCATTTGTACTCACAAACACTCCACAATAAAGGAGGCTAGTACACACATACAGAGTGTAGGGTACACCAAATATAGCTGGAATGGATGTACACAAGGAAAACTTTTTTATACTTGCAACAAGGAGAAAGGTTTTCCCCCACAATACGATCATAACCCAACATGTTGTGTACGTAGTGGGAGATGGCCGTGAAGTGTCTACATAATAAAAACCATGGATGAGCTTGTCTCCTCCTCTTCCTCCTCATCTGGCCCTTCACTCCAGTCATGGAAGACACAAACTGGAGCCTCCTTCTCCTCCCCAAAATGTGCACTGTAATAACAGCCTCAACATCCACATTGAATCAACATCAACAGCTTGTGGTATTGATATAAATGTTTCCCATACATACATTCATATAGAAGTAAGGAAGACATGCAGTCACTGCAGCAGAAAGATACATGGAATGGACGTGAAGGATGCAGCTTCTTCCTCCTCTCAACCTTCTTCTCTCGTATTCATTTTCAGGAGGCCGGGCCAAATTATTACAGTCTTGACTTTGATTCGGAACAATTTAGTTCAAAACCTATTCTTATTGCACGTAAAGATTTTATTTGTATAAAGCTAGATTTCTGAGGTGTTTTAAAACAATTCTAAAAACTCGGACGAGGTTGGTACTTTATTAAAGTAAATACGGTATGTAGACATGTGTGTCCTGTTTGAAAAAGTTTGGTGCAACAGAATGCATTTGTGGGTGATATTCTTTTTCTTCTCTGGCTTCTCCACTTTCACCCTCTACAAGATCAAGGCAATGCATTTCCAATGGTTTTTCTTGGACACTTCTGTATTGACTTTCTCCTCAGCTGTCACTATCCACATTGAACGATATTTTATTTCCAGACTGGACAAAAAAGGATACTGTGTTCAGTACACCATGACTCTTTCACTTGTGGCAAGGATTGGAGGAGGAGAATCATTCTCATTGTTATTTTATTGTAGGCAGACTGGACTGACTTATAAAAAAGTCTATATACCTTACGGATGAATCACAATTTTTTTGTTTTGGATAGAGCAAAAGGTTTTCCTTGTAGGTGTGTATGGTAAATCTGGAGAGAATAGAGTATGCAAGGTAGTGTGTGTGTGTGGAAAATAAACTCTTATTTTCTTCTCATGGAAAAAATATACTACATCGCATTACAGGTTATATATGAGTTTGGCTTGGGACCTGGAAATGAGAAGGGAAAGGAGAGAGAGAGATGGAGACAAATCCCTCAGGAAATTGATGAAATGTCGTGAAAAATTATATCACATGGAAGCGTAATAAAATGACAGAACAGAAGGGAACCCCCAGTAGTAATATCCATAGCCTTATATATATCATGTAGAGTACACGGATACCGTAATTCTTGAAAATAAAAGACCCTCCTAATAAAATAGTTGCAGCCTTAATGCAATGTCTTAAAATTTTTTCGGGTGATTTCATACAGTCTTATAATTCAGCATTAGTAATAATAGTCCGAAAATTTGTAACTAGTTTTAGTAGATTGATTCATTTTGAGAAAATATGGTAGTAATAGTAAGAATGGAAAGAGACGAACCGGAAATATTCGTGGTCCAATGTACTTTCGTACATTTTCTTCCAAGTAACGTTGAGCAGAGGCTCTCCGGTTGACTTCAATCACATCCGTCGGGTACGAAGCCACCAGCGATGATTTCTTCTTTCTATTATTATCACTGAGACACTCCATCTTCCCACCTCCTCCTTTCTCCATGTTTTGTTGCGTCTACACAATTAAAAACTCATCAAGTCCAATCACGACTCTCAATCAACTGAAGACTGGAATGGAGTAAGAAACGATCGAAAAATTTCACAATACAGTTTCTTGCTGTCTCTTTACTCTACTAAATTTTTTTCAAAATATATTTTGAACGCCCAAATGGATACGGAGAAATCTCTCAATTTCAAGATTGTCCTTTGCCACTCACAATGTAATGACAATGAGGACGATTAAAGTCTAAAGAGTACAATACTGAATAATTTAATATTGACACGAAGAACCCGCCGTCACCATCAAATTATGGAGAATGGGTCAAGGAATCTCTCTTCCTTTCTTTTTTGTGTGATCACTTTCTTGTAGGACTAGAAACATTTTTTGAAACATGCCATCACATTGAATGGAGGGTGGTTGGAGTGTCATGTATTTTTATTATAGAAGCGTGTGTGTGTGTGACTGTGTGTGTGGGTAGTGGGCAGATGGGCAGTTCACTTAACTTTACAACCACGTTCAATCTCCACTCTGGAGAAAATCTTCCATGAGGGACTCGTTCTTTTTACGAGTCCTGTTACTGATTTTTTCTTCTTCTTCTGTGATGTGTGTGCTTCCTTCCCTCTCTTCGCCGATTGAATTAAATGGAAATCAAAGTGAATGTGAAATAAATGATTTTTGGTTAGAATTTATGGTCTCACGTCTCCCACGCCCAGTCCTCCTCCTCCCTCACTGAGGGAATGGACAAAATGTGCAGGATAGTCTATGTCCTATGTAGTTTTTTATCCACATGTACATCACACTCTAGAGTCTTTGTAGTACGGCTAATCTGTTTGATTGTATTTCCTAGACACTAATGTTCTTCAAAGATATTCCTTCAAGAATTATTATTAGTAGTCGTAGTGAGTAAGTAAAGTAGTACAATGACAGCTGTTTAATATTCAGCTGGTCACACTACACATTCTCCACTTAAAAAAAGTCGGGCCAAGCAAATCTCATTCAATTTCCTTGAGAGTTATTTTCATTATGGACGAAATGGAGGAGAAGGCGAGACGATATCTATTGAATTGTACTGTGTGGTGTGTGTGCTTGTGTGTGTGAGCGTGTGTGTGTATTCTTCCTGGTTCCTTTTAACCATGTGTTATTTGTCTGGAAGAACATTGACAAATTGAAGATGGCAAAATCGTCCATAAATGTAATAAATCGTCCCTACACTTGTTCACTCACTCTCCCATTCTTTTTTCTCTCACTCTCTCTGTTGTGTTAATTTATTTGTCGGCAATGTTGGAATTTGTTCCAACAAACTCGTGTCTCTCTCTCCTTTTTTTTCTTCCTTCCTTTCTGTGGGTGGAGGTTAAAGAAATATGAGGAGTCTACATTCTTGTATGCCGGCTTGGAGAAGGTGTAGAATGAGAAGTGTATAAAAAACACACAATTTAATTTTGCACTTTATATCTTGGTGAAACGCAGAAAAACATGGGGAAAAGGGTTGAACTGGTGGGGTGTGAAGGTGGCAAAAAGTTTTTGGAGAAAATTTATCAGCACAGCATGAGTCTGCACGTAGAGTGAAAAAAATATGTCAGATTGTACATACGACATACATGTATGTTGAACGCACAAAATATGACTGAATTTGCAATGTACACACACAAATGTATACACAAGACGATTTACCAATTTCTACTCTCTTTCTCTCTCTTTTCTCTCTGATGGTGGTTCACGAGACGGAGAAAAGTCATTACTTATTAAAAATACTTGTTATATTTCACAAATAGACACACTACAGAAAGAGAGAGAGCTCGTATGGAAAAAAATCCCTTTTGCACTCCCGGGTAATATTTCTATTCCGGAGGAGGAGGTAGAGGAACAGCGTGTAGTTGGGATATTCACAAAAATTGGTAAGTTGGAGAAACAGGTGAGTATTTGACTGGGGAAAATAATTCACTACCTTTCTTGTAGCACTCGCAGTTCAATGTACACAACACTATTTTGGCTTGTGCAAAATTCAAGGCAATGTACCCACAGACAAATTACGTGTGTAAATTGAATATATTTTTGCAAGTTTAATATCCCACAATATCCTTCTTATTTTATTTTGCGTGTGTGTGCAGGATGGCCCACCCAACAACAACACCCGTCCTCACGACCCCACGAACAAAGTTCAAATTGTCATTTTAATAATTAGAGTCAGCACAACTGTAAGAGGATGCTTGAAACTTTTTCATGTTTCCTCTCTCCTCCAATTCATAGGTGTAAATGTTCTCAAGGGAAAAACAGGAGATGACACGAACTTGTAATATCTTGTTAAAAACCCTTTAGCTCCATCCAGACACACTTTGTACATATTTCTTGTTTCATGCAAACACAAGCACACGCACACATGAAGTACTCATGTTGATGTTGCAGTTTTGAGAGGGAACTTGTTTAGAAGAGTGAAAAATCCTCACACCTGACAAACTCCGGGAGGGAGAGAGAGAACTCGCAAACATGGTCATGTATTTTATAACGGAGGAGGAGGTGACACCATGACCGAAAAGTCAACAAGAAGAAGAAGAGGAGGTCCACAGACACAGACACATATGCAAAGAAACATTTTAAACTTTTAAGAAGTCACGGCTTGTTTCCTATATATTACATTATATTTTCACAAAGTTCCCCTCCTCCTCTTCCTCACTTTCAACTTCTCTTAATCTTTTTGGTATTTCCTTCTTCTCTTCCTCTTTTACCGTCCACACTTCCACATTCTCAAACAAACACGTATACAAACACACACACTGTCCATATATTTTGCTTGAACAAGTTGAGCACTCACACACACACACACAGAGCACAGTACAAGATTATATGAGTTGAGAATCTCAACTAAATACTTTTCTCAAAATGTTCACTTTGTCCATTTTCCCACTTCTTCATGGAGATTTATGAAGGGGTAAACCAATTTTTCAGTGTTCAGCCTCAACGTTCGTGTGTGTGTGTGTGTGTCATCAGAGAACTCACACAAAATTTTGTTGGGGTATTAGAGTCACAATTCCAAAGCCTTGGATTCCAAATTGTTTCCAGCACGACCTAAAACAATCAAATAAAAACATTTTAATTTGCTTATACTCAATTAGTTCTATGCAAAGCAAAGATCTTTAGTCAGAGAACTAATTGTAAATTAAGATAAAATGCACTATCTAAAATTTTGACTAGAATTTGAATTTTTGATTCTACCAGGTCACTAAATAACTGAAAATTATTCAGTTTTTTGCACTGTTATGCACTGCTAAGAAATAACATGTGAGAAATAATTGCACTGAAAGATGCTCAACTTGGTTCTTCTCACTGTGATCAATTACACATGTGTGTGTGTGTAGTTAGTTTGTAACCAGTTTATGTCCTATCGTAAAGAAAAACAGTTCTTCCTCTCTCTCTGTCCAAACACTTTTCGATAATGACTTTGGGAGTTTCTGAAGGGAGAGGGAGAGAAGGACTGTGTTATATCTTTATGTGTTGAAAATTGTGACTCAATATTCTCAATACACATTGTGTGCACACATTTATATATACGTACATGTACAAATGATCGTGTTATACCGTACTGCCTGTGCCTTGTGTAACTACGCTTGAATAATACGATGCAGACAAGACTGTTTTCATGGGTTTAATCTGTAATTTCAAGATTTTCATGTTTATAAGGGGATCCCCCCACATGATGTCATACAGTCAATTTTATGTACGGGTGCTCTCTCCCTCCATTATTAAACATTATGTAGACACATAATATTTTCACTACTGTACGAGGAGGAGAGGAGGATCAGGGCTGGGAGGAGGGAAGAGGAGGGAGGGAGGGAGGAAAGGGTCTCTTATCGCTAGTTAAAAGATTTGTATTGTAAAAATGGATGGAGGAAGTCCGTACATATGTGACGCGCGTGTACCTTAAATGAGCCCTCTGTGTGATTTGGGATCATGTGCGAGTGTGTAGGGCCCTTCTCTCCCTCTAGGGTAGGGACTTTTATATGGAGAGACTTGGGACATCATAAAAATTGTTGTAATCCAAACAGAAAACAGTTTTGTTCATACTTTTCTATACATACTTTTCATACATATCAAAATGTGTGTAGCAGAGTGGCCTGCTCAGTGTCATCCTCACCATCCAGACACCACTTGGATATGCACGGTAGGTCCATTAAATTTTTTATGACATTATATCAAGGGTTATCCTGGTGACTGGGTAAAAATTGGAATTTATCCTGTGCCCGTACAGTTTATATGAAGGAGGAGGAAGGGGAGACTGTTGAGGGACTTGGAAGGAGATTAGAATGAGAGACAGATATAATAATGATCCCTTCCTTTGGTGTGTGTGTGTGTGTGATGTGTTTTATTTTCATGGAGAAAAATTATATGGACTTTGGAGGATTAACTTCCCTTCCAGGATCCTCCATAGATTTGATGACTTTGAAAGTGTGACGACCGACTGACAATTGGTTGACGGGATATGAGAGCCATGGACGTTTTGTCTGTTCCCCTCTCCTTCCCTCCCTTGATCAATGCAAATAAATGAAAGTCAAATTTTAAATCTGATTTATATGAGAGAGAGAGGTGGAGAAGGGGAGACTTTAGTAAATTAATAAGTGGAAAGCCAACTTTCAGTACTATCGTATGACTTTCTAATATTTTCCTACAACTGTAGTGTAAGCATCCCCAGTACACAACAGTACATATTGGGATGCAATCTAATCACAGTAGAATAAATGTCGCAAACTCAATAATAAATTGGCTGGAGGGTAGGTCGATTACAACATTAAAATGTGGATTGTCCCCTCTTCCTCTTCTCTCTCTGATCAAAGACACCCAGAGATCCGAGATCAGTACACACACACACACGCTGTCACAGGTTCATGGAAAATGGCAATTGGATATTGAAAACTGTATGTACTGTATTGTGTGTGTGTGTGGCCAAAACTAAACTTTATATTTGTGGCACTCTCCAACCATTCCCTTCCTTGACTGTGTATTCACTTTATTGTGATGCCCAATAAATCAAAACTGTTTTCTCAATTTCCCCGAAATCCCAAAATTGCCTTAGTTTTGACTCTGTCTCCAAGTTGTATGCCAACACACCATATTAAATGTAAAGTACACTGTGCTGGGCAAATGTGTGAATTGCACTTAACACACACACATATTTGACAACTCCCTACTTTCACTTGATTTATCACACAAGTTAAAATGTGTCAAAATTTTTATCTACCATTTCATCTCCTGTGAAGTCTTTTTTAAATTGTGATTTCTAGTACACTTTGAAACACTTGTTTGAACACAGTGAATTAACTTCATTTTAGAAAATTAAATTAAAAAATATAATGAAAAAAGTCTCGGAGGATAGTAGCCACGTTTGGGTTTAAGTATGAGTTTGAACGCTTATTGTCAAGAAATGTGTGTGTTAGAGAGGGAGAGAGAAGAGGGGAGGTCACATATGCTCCATCATTTGTATCTTGTCAGTTAATATCTATTTTTGACATTGACAAACCTTTTTTTATTCTCAGTTCAGCTTTTAATGGATTAAAGGAGAGGTAGTAAAAAACCGGAAATGAATTAAAATGTACAACTAATAATAGTGTGTCCCTCATAATGTGTCAAATGTAATGATGGAGTTACAATTTTGAAAATATGACTACACAATAAACTGAAGCCAGTGAAATTGCGTCTGTAGGTTTGTTCTCCAGCATATCCCTTGTAATGTAATGTCAAAGTTACTGTCTTTGGCATGAAGTGTTAGTTTAAAGAATACACACAATAAGCATACATGTTTAGATTCCTCCCTCTCCATTCACAAACAAATTAAATCCGGGGGTTTCCTTGTCATCCCCTTTAACACTGGACATTTATTTGTTTAACATTGGGACTAAACACGCTGGAGGGAAAATGCAGGAGTGTCTAAACAAATCTTATTTTCACCCCCCTCCTCACTTCCCATCCCACTCAATTTATCCAACACAGGAAATTGAAATTTTGACAGACAGTTTCCTGCAAACATAACTTTGTACTGAATTGTTTCAAAAATTATTATTTAATTCAATGCTAAATGGTTTCTTGTCTCACCCCCAACTCTTTTTTTGCATGTTCTTCTCAGAGGAATCCTCTGATTAGTAAATATATTAGTAAATATTTTGATGTATGATTTATCCTGAACTGTGAATCTTGTGACGACAGATTGTCCTTGTGTTTATGTAACAAAATAAAGGTTACAAAAAAAGGGAAACCCGTCTTCAAAAAAGAAACTCTCCCTTGCCATTATTTAATTAGACAGAAGACGGTCTTCTGAAGACCCCCTCCCTCCTTTTAAAAAAGAGAAGGGAAAACGTCAAAGTATTTTTTTTACGAGCAAAGGTTAAGCGAAGTGACATTTTTCAGCTGAGAATAAAAAAAATGTACGTGTGACACAAGCCAGAAGATCCTACGACACAACTTGAAACATTTTAACTTCCAGACCATAAATGTATGAACTCTTTCAGTCATTCCTTCAGCTTGTATAGTCTTTCTCAGAAAGAAATCTTTAAAAATTTGTGTTGCTGAATCAGAAGCTGCCTTACATTGACTCAATGGTGATGTGAAAAATAATTTTTCAAAAATTATCAAATTGTAAGGGAATTGGCTAAATTGTTGATTTCACTGACAAGAAACTACGGCCTCACACCCCAACTAAAATAACTACAAAGTGATTTTTAAAATTGTTAAAATTTACGTTGTTGTTGTTCCACTCAGAATCCGTTATTCTGTACAGAGTTTCACTGTCACACAAATAATTTTGAGAAATTTGTCCCTTGTCACTTGTTGTAAATGATTGTTGTCACACAGAAACTTTTTAAAAAATCAGTGAGTATGAGTGACCGGAAAAACATGACATTTGACACTATGTACACACTATTTATAAGGGAGGATGAAGAAAAGACTGGAGAAGAGGAGGAACAAGTCTGACAAAATGTTTTCCTCTAAATTATTCATGAAAAGACATTAGCGTTAAGGGTTAAAGCTTCTCCTTCTTTTTTAGGTCCTCATGGCTCAATTTTTTCAGCTCTCTCTCTCTGTCTCTTTGTACCTTTTCCGAGATGAATCCGTGTTGTACTTACCAGAAGCCCCGGATCTGAACGTCAAGAACCGAGTTTGTTTTCCCATATAGGCACAAAATATGTGTGTGTGTGTTTTGGAAGATATAGAGCGATATGCTAAATTTGTCGACTTGTTAATCTTAGGGTGATCTTAGTTTCCAATTTCCTCTTTCTATGTACACACTCGTGTCCTTACTTTGCGTACAGAGAAAATGATGTTTAGGTGTACAATGTACACTGTACATACTATGAGAGTGTAAATCGCAATCTTTTAGGGCTAAATAACAAAAATGCCTTGAATGACTTGTACTGAATGAAAAGTACGGTTGAGTAAAAACTGTTTAGTCATATATTACATGAGTGTAGTGAAGGGAGGGAGTGGGGGTGAGAGGAGATGTACAGGCTGGGCCAGAGTAGAGGACACAACTTTTGTGTCGAATAACTTTTGTAGTCCTTGGAATTTGTTCATAAAATTGATATCTCTGTGTAGCCAAG